>JAHBCN010003711.1:0-71778 GCA_019359885.1 Listronotus oregonensis | reverse complement strand
GAAACCATAAATATATGATTTTACGTGACTCAGAGAAAAAATCGTTGGGTGAGACCATGAAGTAAAAATGTCGATTCAACAGAAAAAACAATGTTTCTTATAAAATTTTCATTGTTATTTTTCATTTCCATTACAGTTTAAAAAAATTGCCTTCGTCTAAAATGATCATCAGGGAAAATTTCATTGGTTTTTCTTACTTTGTAGGATCGGTATAAATTTTTTTTTCAGCACTCTTTCCACTGATCTTCTGCTCAAAAAAACCTGTTGGGCAATTGTATTAATGGAAACTGTAGGATTTTTAATAACACTTGCCACTACCATAATTTCTTTCATTTCCCTTTTTGTTGTTTTTTTCTGAGGCACTATCATGTTTATTTTTTTTTTGGAGTTAAACAACCAAATGTCAGAAAGTTTTTAATGACTCGGTAAATAGTGGAAATCGTGGGAGTCGGTCTGGTTAGAAATAAATTAATTAATAATTCACAGTACAACTATTGCTGTCGAGCGTTCGATACTAAAGAACTATTTCAGAAATAAACGTATTGAATTGTTCGCTGGCAAATTATTGATCGATAAGCAATGCGTGTGGCGTTTTTAGGTACATCCAAAATCGTCTAGGATCGTCCTATGTTCGCAGTGGTCTGCGCTTTACTGTATAAGCACATGTATTATGTTAGGTTAAGAGCCCTCTAGTAGCAGAATGAATATTAGATTGTAAATTATTTTTAACCAATCAGAATCGAGTATTTAGCATTATTTTTAACCAATCAGATTCAAGTATTTAACATTATTTTAGGTTTTGTTTAAGAATGGTAACATAGTCTATTTTTAGATTGTAAATTATTTTGACCAATCGGCGTTGAGTATTTGGTAAGAATTATATATTTTAAGTCTAACACGGGATAAAATCAACCTATTTTTAACCAATCAGCGTTCGCTATCCGGATATTTTTAACCAATCAGCGTCGAGTATTTGGTAAGTAGTTACTGAACGTACCCTAATTTCTGAACGTACTCTATTTTCCTTTTATTCGCAGGACACCGAGGTTATAAATAGAAGTGATCCGCAACGCATCAATCATTTCTTGTTGAATCGTCAAAGTGTTCAGTCGTGAAGAGCTCTCAGTAAAAACTTAAGCAAGATGGTGCATGTTAATGAACTTGTGAGCAGCATTAGCAATCAACTCAAGAACCCGAATTTGAGACTTGATCAAACTTCTCTGAAAAAAGTTCTAAAGGAGTGTACATCAGCTGTTAGACATTTAAACATAGCATTGAAAAATGTTAATTCTACTGCCGAAAAAAGTCATTTGATTAGTTGCATGTCTCGAGTTAAAGGATTTAGGCAACTTTTGAAGGGAATGCAAGTAATGGGAGGAGGACATGTGCCGCGAAATGAGACAGCTACGCATCGCGTTAAGTGGGAGGATCTTCAGTCAGCATTTAAATCAAGAATTAGGACTGGAGTTATATTAAATCTTAAACATGTCGATGTTGAACCATTTTTGGAGGACTGCGCCGTCATGTTTAAGAGACGTATTCAAAACGCGTTGAAAAAGGATGAGGCTCTCAAGGTCAATGCTGTACTATGTGGAGAATTCAAGATATCGAAATCAGATAAAATATTGGAAGAAATAAAGTACCTAAATACTGCAAATGCTCCCATTTTCCAGAACACCGATTTAAATGAATGGTTTAAAGTTAATATTCAAGATCAACTTCTAACGGAGCTAGAGGAGTTCCAGGAAAAGGATTCTGGCTGGGCGTTGAGCAGAATAGTTAATCTAATGATTTCTATTAATAAGTTTAATCCATTGAGGGTTGGAAGTTATATTGAGCTACCTGCACAAATAGCAAAACGAAAAGCATGCATTAATGTACAAAATACGGATGACATGTGTTTTGCTTGGGCTGTATTTCTGCGTTATACCCCGCTAATAAAATATAATAGTAACCACGTCGTATCCGGAGCCGAAGACAGTTCTTAACCTTAAAGGCATAGAGTTTCCAATGTCGCAGTCGCAAATTCCACGCTTCGAAAAGCAGAATAATGTATCCATTAATGTTTACCGATTACAGAAAGTCGGAGAAAATTTCATGGTGATTCCTTACTATTTAACAAAAAACAAACAAGACAAACATGTCAATATGCTGCTTGTGCAAGATAGTTATATTGCTATCAATGATATGAATGATCTAAGCCCAATAAAATACCATTATGTTTGGATTAAGGACATGTCACGCCTTATTTCCACACAAATAAATAAAGATGGACATAAAAAATATATTTGCGACCGATGTTTACATTATTTTTATAACAATGAAAAACTGATTAAGCATGAAAAGGATTGTAAACAGCTTAACACTGGAGCAATTCCAAGAGTTCCTACTGAAGATAAAAAGTGGATTCAATTTAAAGATTTTAATCACAAGACAAAAGTACCGTTCGTAATTTATGCTGATACTGAATGTCTGTTAGTACCTGTAGAAGATGATACATCTAAAACTACGCACAAAACACAACATCACGTACCGTTTAGCATTGGATATTATGTTAAATGTTCCTATGATGACTCTCTATCTTTTTATAAATCATATACGGGTGCGGATTGTATGCAATGGTTCGTAAAAGAATTACTTCTATTTGCTGAAAACGTTGAAACGGTATTTTTATGTGATTTACCTATGGAAGTGTTGTCTGCGGAACAAACAAGATTATTCGAAACAGCTACTATTTGTCATATTTGTGAAAAGCCTTTTTCCGTAAAAGAAAAGAAGGTTCGTGACCACTGCCATTTAACTGGGCAATATCGTGGACCTGCACATGAATCCTGTAACCTCAATTTTAGAGATAGTCATATGATTCCAGTCCTGTTTCACAATATGAGCTCCTACGATGGTCACATGTTAGTTAAAGCTTTAGCGGAATTTGATGGCCCAATTAGTATTTTACCTGTTAATAAAGAAAAATACATTTCTTTCACCAAACAGATTCCAGACAATTTGATTGAATTTAGAGTTATTGATAGTTTTAGGTTCATGGCCGATAGTTTAAGTCAGCTGGCATCATACTTACCTAGCTATCCAATATTAAAATCAGAATTTAGGCATATCTCAGACGATCACTTTTCATTGCTCTGTAGAAAAGGCATATTTCCCTATGACTTTATGGACGGATGGAGCAAATTAAACGCGACTCAATTACCCACAAAGGCCGAGTTTTATAATAGCTTAGAAGATTCTATAGTAAGCAGTGAAGATTATGCACATGCGCAGAAGGTATGGGAAACATTCGGTTGTAGGACAATGCTTGATTATTCTGATTTATATCTAAGGACTGATGTTTTACTTCTGGCAGATATTTTTGAACAGTTCAGAACAACATCGCATAAAACTTACGGTTTAGATCCCGCTTGGTCATATACGTTACCTGGATATGCTTGGCAGTGTACAATGTTTCAATTATATAAATCTAATAATATTAAACTAGAACTCCTAACAGATTTAGAAATGATAATGTTCATTGAAAAAGGCATTCGTGGTGGCTTGAGTCAGTGCTCAAAACGGTATGCTGAGGCTAATAATAAATATATGGATTCATATGACTGCTCTAAAGAAGATTCATATCTCATGTATTTTGATGTTAATAATCAATATGGATGGGCTATGTCGCAATTTCTACCTTACGGCAATTTTAGTTGGTTGAATGAGAACGAAATTTCTACTTTAAATATTTGTGATATTCCTGATGATTCCGATAAAGGATACATTCTTGAGGTTGATTTAAGCGTTCCACAAGAACTTCATGATGAGTTTTCTGACCTACCACCTTGTCCTGAACATCGCACACCTATTGGAGCAAAAAATGCCAAATTATTAGCATCTTTATATAATAAAAGTGAATATGTCATACACTACAGAAATCTTAAACAGGTATTAAAATTGGGAGTAAAGCTAACAAATGTTCATAGAGTTCTCGAATTTAGTCAGGCTCCATGGTTAAAGTCATACATAGACCTTAATACTAAATTACGTCAAGCAGCAAAAATGATTTGAAAAAATTTGTTTAAACTCATGAACAATGCGGTCTTTGGGAAGACGATGGAGAATATTCGGAAACATTCTTCAGTAAAACTTATTACCAAATGGGATGATCGCTATGGCGCAGAAGCATTAATTTCGAGACCTGAGTTTAAGTCTTCAGTAATTATAAACGAAAATCTTGCTCTAATAGAACTGGCAAAAGCCGTTGTATATTTTAATAAACCTATTTATGTGGGCATGTCCATTCTGGATCTGGCAAAGACTACAATCTACGACTTTCATTATAATTATATGCGAAAACGATTTTCTAATTGTAGAGTTCTCTATACGGATACCGATAGTCTTATTTACGAAATAAAAAAAGATAATATATATGATGTTATTAAAGATGACTGTACAATGTATTTTGATACAAGTGATTACTCACATGATAATATTTATGGAATTCCCCAGGTTAATAAAAAGGTACTAGGTATGATGAAGGATGAGAATAATGGTCGGATTATGACACATTTTATTGGGCTTAGATCAAAAATGTATGCAACTAAACTGTTTTTTACCGAAGAAGAACTAATGCAAGAACGGGTTAAACTGGAGGCAGAGAATAAAGAACGAGAAGAAATCGAAAAATGTCTTGCAAGTAAAGGAATCACCAAAAAAATTAAAGGAATTAAAAAATCGGTAATCAAAAACAAAATTACCTTTGATGACTATGTAGAGTGTCTGAATAACTACACGGAGAAAATGGTTACACAAATGCTAATTCGCTCAAAAAAGCACGACATCCACACAATTAGGCAGGAGAAAATAGGACTTAGCCCATATGATGATAAGCGAAAAATACTTCATAAATCTGTGGAGACGCTACCATGGGGGCATTATTCAATTATGGATGAGATATAAACTTGTATATATATCATTATAATTTCTCAGATATAGGGTTAAATTCCACTATAGGGGCCTTTGGAGAAACGAAATGGAATACAAGTCAAGTTCCCACCACCACCGAGCCATGTATCATCGAAGAAGAGGTTCCAGCAGTTGTCATCCTATGAATATTATAACAGTTTAAATATTTTTATTACCATAGCTTGTAGTGTATTACTAACTAATCTTGTATATAAAATTGTTAAAAGTTAATGTACAATGTGGTTTAAATAAATTAATTTAATATATACAATGTGCTTTATTATACCGGACGCTATTAGGACACACACCGGACACATACCGGACACATACCAGACACATACCGACACATACACAAACCACGTAACACCAACGTAACACCAACGTAACCGCTTCTAAACAGTTGGCATAACCTGTTCCTATCAGTCTAGCCTGTTTTATTATTTAATATTTAAAAATTACGAGTGTTACGAGATTATAAGGTTCTGATGGTTCTTTTTTAATCACCGGTTCTGGTTTGCTAATTTTGACCTTGACATTATTGACGTTAACAACTATTCTTTGATTAAGTTTTATTTCTTTAGGCGCCAAGACCACAATGATTAATTTCCTATAGGGTACACCGTACCAATTGCTAATTGATGTCTCTCAACTTATTTTAAACAGCTGTTGTGCCTTTATGGTTAAAGATGTTTACATACAATATATAATCCTTAGCTCAAGATGATGTATTAAACAACGTTTCAATTTTAACCATCATCCATCATCGGGTTCAGGTTTAGCCGATAACTTCCGAACGGTATAACTTACAATTTTCGATAAATAATACCTTAGTATTAAACACGTTTCGATTTTACCGTCATCCCATCACGGGTTCATGTTGATAACAATGTTTACAATCGTTTAAGACCTTAAAAACCATCTACTCATCATCAGGGTTCCACTGACAGGTGACATTTGACAGACGCATTATATTAAGCACATGCGTAAGACCCTTAATATATACAAAGGTGTTTTATTATTTACATATTCAAAATTGATAAATATAATAAGGCTCTTCACCCGCTCTAAGCCCTAGGTCTACACCCTAGGCCCGGTCTTAAGCCCAGGGGCCCCACATGTTAGGTTAGACATTTGACAAGTGACATTTGACAGCCGCCATTATTTTACGCTGCGTAAGACCCTAAGATACATCTCATCCACGTAAGCAGGTTCTAAGTCACGTGGTTCGCGAAATATGACAGTTGACAGGTGACATTTGACAGGTGATAGGCGCCATTTTTTAGCGCTGCGTAAGCCCTAAGATACAACTACCACGTGAAGCTAATTTCCTAAGTCACGTGGTTCGCGAAATATGACAGTTGACAGGTGACATTTGACTGGTGACAGACGCCATTTTTTTAACGCATGCGTAAGACCCTAAGATACAACTCATCCACGTAAGCTAAATTTCCTAAGTCACGTGGTTCGCGAAATATGACAGTTGACAGGTGACATTTGACAGGTGACAGACGCCATTTTTTTAACGCATGCGTAAGACCCTAAGATACAACTCATCCACGTATGCTAAATTTCCTAAGTCACGTGGTTCGCGAAATATGACAGTTGACAGGTGACATTTGACAGGTGACAGACGCCAAGATTCCTAATTAATGTATGACGTCAAGATTTCGAGATAAACGCCTGATCCGGATTGGGATGTTCATGAACATACCATCTAGGACTACTATACACTAAGACGTGGGTTCGAATCCTGCTGGGTGCTGACTTTTTTTTTTTATTAGTTCCTCAGGTGTTTTACAACATACATGGTTTACCAATATTATTAATGACAGTTAAACAACTTATTACTACTATTTTTCCTTTACTATGATTCACTGTGCTGGCGTAATACTCAGATCCTATACATTCATTTCACCTAATATTTAATATTCCCTATAGCTCAGTGGTAGAGCTCTAGACTTGAAGCACTAGGACGACGGTCAAATCCTGCTAGGTGACGACTTTTTTTATTTTTTTATTAGTTCCTTCGGTATACAACCATACATTGTTTACCAATATTAATATCCCCAATGTTTATTGTTCAGGCGTAATACTCAGGATCCTATACATTCATTTCCCTTAATATTTAATATTCCCCTATAGCTCAGTGGTAGAGCTCTAGACTTTGAAGCACTAGGACGGCGGTTCAAATCCTGCTAGGTGACGACTTTTTTATTTAATTCTTAGGCGGTATACAACATACATTGTTTACCAATATTATTTGTTTATGTGCAGGCGTAATACTCAGGATCCTATACATTCATTTCACCTTAATATTTAATATTCCCCTATAGCTCAGTGGTAGAGCTCTAGACTTTGAAGCACTAGGACGGCGGTTCGAATCCTCCGAATCCTTCAGGACTTTTTTATTTATTTCCAAAATTACTCGAGGTCTCCTGATGAGTTCATATTTCATAATATTGGTCAGCATCATAATCTAAAGTCAAGCAATGTTGGGCGTAGTTACTACTTAGATGGATGACTGCAGATGGGTGACCGCTTGCACTTGGTGCTAGACCGGAAGTGAATGCAAATCGGACCTTAAAATTCTCCCATAAGAAATACATGGGAAAATGATGAAATTTACTCCAGAACTGGTATAGCTTATCTACTCACGTACAGAAGGAGTTGAAATTGCCATTAATCAAAAGAACCTTCGATGGAAAAACTTGAAATGTATTACAACTGATGGAGGCAAAAACATGAGTGGGAAAGATAAAGGAGTGGTCGCTCTTGTGTCAAAGGCTGTAGAAAATGACGGTGGTTCAAAACCATTAGTCTTACATCGTATCATTCATCAACAGTCTTTGTACGGAAAATGTTTGGATATGTCTGACGTTCTGAAACCAGTCATATCAACTGTTAATTTATCAGATCTTTTGGGCTGAATCACCGACAATTCGACAATTTATTGAAAGATTGGAGAAACTGACTTACCTTATCATACTGCCGTACGCTGGCTTAGTTGTGGGAAAGTCCTTCAGCGCTTTTTTGAACTTCGAGCAGTGATCGAAATTTTTTTGAATGAAACGCATCGCCCTCTTACTGAATTACAAAACAACGCATGGCTGTGGAAGTTAGCATTCTATGTTGATTTGACAAAACATGTGAACGAACTGAATTTGGGATTGCAAGGAGAAAACCAGCATCTTCCTGATTTATACACTAATATCAAATCATTCCGGAAGAAATTGAGACTGTTTTAATCACAACTACGAAGTTAATGTTTTTCACATTTTAAAACATGTTAAATATTCAGCCACACTACTGAGACTGAGTTTCCTCTCGACTTTGCAATCGAAACTTTGAGTGCTTTGAAGGTAAATTTTTATAATCGTTTCTCGGACTTTGATGCCATTGCGAATCAAATTAAGATTTTTCAGAATCCTTTTGATACTGACATTAAAACCCTAGCCCCGGAACTTCAAATGGAAATGATTGATCTACAATGCAGTGATATAATTAAGAACAAATATCAAAACTCATCTTTGTTGGAATTTTATAAGAGTCTTCCACTGACACAATTTGATAATTTGCATAAATTTGCTCGTTGTCTGTTTTCTGTTTTTGGTACTACTTATTTGTGTGAGAAAACCTTCTCCAAAATGAAGTACACAAAAAATGCTTACAGATCAAAATTAACTGATGAGCATCTTAAATCTCTTTTAATAATTGGTACAAGTAAAATTAGTCCACAACTACAAACTATTGTCAGTGGAAAATCTCAATTACATAAATCTCTTAAGTATTTCATAGTCATTATGTTTGTTATAAGTTATGTGATTATTTAAAATGTATAAAATGTTAGTTGGATTAATTTCAATAATTTGTTAGTTATTATATACTGAAGTTAAATTTTCTGCATATTATACATGTCTTTACTCATTACAATTCTGTGTTTCTTTATCCAACTTATCACAAAAACAATAACAATAAGCCTACAAGAATGTTATGAGTTATCGGAGTTAGCCCATGACCATATCAATGTAGATGTCATATTAATAATTATTCAACATAAAATTAGAATACTTCAGTAAACTAAATTTAATTTGCTATAAAAATTATTTGTTCTCTAAAAGGAGTTTTCAAGTATGCTAGCTCTCCGCGGGCCGGACAAAATCTGTCCGCGGGCCGGATGTGGCCCTCGGGCCGTAGTTTGGGGACCCCTGGTCTAAACTATCGAATATACAAAAAAGGTAATTTTTTACTTATCGGGCCCACAACCAATTTTATTGAAATTTAATATACTGGGGTTTTTTGGGACGCTGATTACGAACCTAAAGTCAAAATTTGTCGGACACTTCTAGTTATTAAGTTATAACACCCTACTCGGACCTAAACTGAAAACCTACAGACTTTTTTTTAATTTCTCCTTCTTGAAACTGGTCACAGCCAAACTGAATGATATTATGGTAAAACATTTATCATTTATTAGGACACATTGTTGTTTTTCGTTTCTTTTGTAATTATTTTTAACAAAAAACACCACCAAAAAAAAATCATTTTTACTTTTAAAAATCAACACAACCATCTAGAGGTTTTTAAGCCGTAGTACAAATTGAAAAACAATAATTGAAAAGCGCCTAATTTTTACATTTAAATTGTATAAAAATGGAGTTTACATTAACTGCATTTAATTTGTTTGTGTTTAAAAAAGAGGATGTTGTCAATTACATTTTTAATATATACCTCATCAACAAATCCAAATTCAGGGAAAGGCGCCCCTGCCTCACTTGTATTAATATCTAACTTCCATATAAAAACACCTTGCAATATAACTGCAGGAGTCCTAATGCACCCTTATCATAAAGCACCGTTTACAAAATATTAAAATAATGCTTTTACTTAAATATAATGCTTTTTAGAGAATTTTCCAATTTCTTTATTAAAGATTTTTTTTAATGTGATGCTAATAAAAAAAATAAATAAGGCGCTGTTCCGTTTCACCAACTTATCTAAAATCCCTAGATAATTTCATCGATCGTTTTTAAATATAAAAATAAAAAAAAATTATGTGTTTTTTTAGTAAAACTATTGAAAAAATAATCGGGCAAATGAGTTTATCCTGTAAAATAAAAGGTGTCCTACCATAAAATCATTCAGTTTAGGTATGGCCAGGTTCAAAAAGGAGGGATTTTAGGACAGTTTGTGCATTTTTGAGGTTGGATCCGAGTAGGGTGTTATAACTTAAAAACTAGAAGCTTCCGACCAAATTTAACTTTAGATTCGTGATCAGCGCCCAAAAAACCCTGTATACTAAATTTTAATAAAGTCGGCCGTGAGCCCGATAAGTAAAAATTACCAAAAATCGGATGTAATTTAACATTTTATCCTGGAATACCTCCTAAAATTTCATTTTTTAATATTAAAAAGTGCAAAAAAGAAAGGAGGTGAGCCATGCTTCTGGATGACCCGATATATTTCATTAAACGTAGTTGCTGGCACATTTTACGAGGCAACTTTGCTGCAATCTCTTCTACTTTCATGTATTAAGTTTTATAAAAAAAAAACCAATACCTGCAGATTTAAGCGGCCAGACCTTAGACATTAAAACATTTTTTAATCTATCGTTATAGGTTTGAAATATAAAAAAACGCTTAATCTCAAATTACCTTCGTCAATTTTTGCGACATTTATAGTTTTTTCCGTTGACTCTTTAATTTTGAACCCTGTTAAACTTTAGTAACCTCATTATCTTTAGAAATTTTAAAAATTTGTATTTTTAACTTTTGGGTTTCTATAATGATATCTTACCATATATTTTCTAATGTATTGGTTTTAGAATACCTTTTTTACCTACTAATTTATTTTTTTTATTTTGTCCGTTTGTCCCAAACTAAAAGAAAAAAAATATTAAAAATCCATAGGCGTTCTTTAACTACATATATAGTTAAGGTTGGATGAGTCAACTAGACAGAAAAGGTATTTTAAAACTATTACATTTTTTTAAAAATATATAAAAGTTAAAAAAACCAATTGATTGAAACACAAATTATAAAAGCTTTTTAAAGATAATGGCGTTGCCAAAAATGTATAATCGATCATTGGCGTTGCTGAAATTTTACAAGGATTAAAATTAAAGAACCGACGAAAAACATTATTTATTTTGCAAAAATTGATGGATCTGAGGGTATCTGTTTTTTTTTTTTTTTGATAAAACTTAATATATGATACGTTTAATAATATATACCGGGTAAGCCAGGAGCAATGCTCGCCCTTTCTTTCTTCTGCACCACTTTTCGATGTAGAAAAAAATTAGGCGGCCGAATCTCGTACTATAAAATTTTAAGATTTATATAGCAGGAAGATTATTATTAAATTAATTCATTGCTTATTTTAAGAGTAATAGTAGCAAGAGTTTTCTTAATTTTTTTAAAAAATCAGTGTTTATATGTTTATATTTATTGGGGGAGGGGGAAAGGTGTTAAAAAGAAAGTTCCACAATTTGGTTGGTAGAAAGTTTTTTATAAACACAACATATAAAAGTTTATAAACCCAAAAGTTTGTAAAATAAATTTTATTTTGTTCTTGTTATTTATTTTTAGTAAATAAAGGATCTACAACAACAACAATCAAATTAAAAATGTATAAATATAGCCATTTTGAGGGACAAAAACTTAAAAAAGTGTAGTAAACGATAAGCAGAAAGTAATAGTTAAATACTTTTTAAACTGGCAATGTTACTATTTTATCACAATTTTATTAGTTAAGCGTATAAAAAAAAATTAAAACAAATATTTGAAAAAAACTTTATAGAAAACCAATCTAACGAATATTGGTAAGGGGATTCTGTCAAACTGTTTAAAAGGCATAGGCGGTTTTTACTAAAAAAGCTTAAAAACTAATTTTTTATCAAATTATTAGTGTGTGTGTGTGTTTTTTTTTTTAATCTAAATACTTCTGGAAAACCCAAAATAAGTTTTTTTTTTTAAATATTATTTCTCCAAAATATTATATTTTTGTAGAGCGTTATATTTTTTACCATCTGATACGATTATTGGCAAATATCAAATTTTAACAGGCGTGTTGTTTTTGATAGAATTTCAACACATATTTGTATTAAACAAATCCTGCTGCTGAGATATTTTTCTCATAGTATTCAAGAAGAAACCTACTAGAGGCAGCCTTGCTGCTTGGCTGTGCGAAGAAGCGTGCGAGACTTAAAGAAAATAAGAGTACAATCTTTCTCTTTCGCTCTTCGTGCTTATATTGGTCGACGTCCTAACCAATATTAAGTAGTTTCCACCGTCCAATACCAGCACGCGAAGTAAGAGAGAAAGGATATGTTCATTTATTTTCTTTCTCTTTCTTGTTCGCACGGCCAAACAGCAAGGTTGCCTCTAGTTGGTATATGCTCGAAGATCATAGTTATCAGTACACTTGTGGCAGTTCTATAAATACATCTTACAGTTTTAATTTAAAATTCTAACAACAACAAATTTTAGCAACTTCTTTTAAAATATGTTTTGACCAAAGAGCAGGGTAGGAATCGAATCTTTTTGGAATCGAATTCAGGAATCGATTTCTTTTTAAGGATCCGAAGGCTAGAATCGATTACTTTTTAAAAATAGGATTCGTGATCCGGATTCGTTATATAATGTTAAAATGATCCGGAATCGATTTCTATTTGGAAGGATCCGATTCCAAAAAGTAATCGATTTCTTATATTTCTAATTTGAGACAAATTCCATAATCCGACATTTTGAATACGCCATTTCAAAATTTCCAAATTTTCACTCAAGAATTTTAATTTTCAAATTTTGACCTAGCCCCCTTAAAATCCTTATATCCCGAATCTATGGCAAATTGGTTTACAAATGCCAAAATCCGCCATTTTAAATCTTTAAATTTTAATTTCCCAATTTTTACCTAAGATTCTTAATCAGGATCTTAGTGATTGTCGGAAATTAAGATAAAGAATTTAAAAACATTTGCCTATTAAGATCTTGAAATAGCGAAACACAATTAACATGTGATTTTTAACTAAAATATGTAGATATGATTAAACATTTTTTTTTCGTAACCATAGAATGTGGTATCCAAAAACCGGCATATACATTTTACTTGCATTTATATTAAAAGTTCTGATTGCTCGGTCTTTATAATTTTTGTTATCCTTGAGATAGCCCTGAGGGACTTTTAAATGGGACATTTAATTACTTTTATTTGGGGTGTCATCCAAAAGTAAATTTAAAATTGTAATACGTTTTTGAATTCTGTAAGCAAAGAAATTATTAAATGCCACTCGTAAAACTTCCTGTAAAATTACAGTAAAATTTCCCATTTATAAGTCGCTTGATATTATCTCAAGAATCACATTTAAAATTCTTACGAAAATCTGGCATCGCAAGTTTTGAAATACAGTTCGAAAAAATGGTTGATTTAAGGGTGGATTAATGCTAATCTCAGAAAAAAACATATTCAAATTTGAAGAAAATTTACCAAATTTGGCCAAGAGTAACAGCACTTCAAAATGACGCTAAAATTATATATCGAGGCTCGGGCTTCATGCTAAAATCTTTGACATCTAAATTATGTAGTATTATTAGTATTATAGTTACCATTTGTAAGTATAAAGATGATCCGGATTCATGATCCGATAAATAGGAATTATTGATCATTGTATTAGATTTCTTTTTTTCTTAAAAAAAAAATCGTGATTCGTATGGGTGATTCGATTCCTTTACGAGGATCCGGATCTGTGAATCGATTCCTTTTTTAAAGGATCTGTTCCAGCTCTGTTTGACGATATTTTGTTAGTCAGGTTATGTAACTTTTTTATTTAAGGCTAGATACCTTAAATAAAAAATGGTACTTATCCCGAGTAACATAATATCGTCAAAACATATTTTAAAAGAAGTTGCTAAAATTTGTTGTTGTATAAAAACACTCATTAACGTTTTCTTATTTTGTTCTTTGCTGTAGGTTTTTTATGTTATTAAATAAGGTATAAAACCATTGCTAAAAAATCCAATTCCACCATATTCTTTGAAAACAAGTAATTGGTTATAAATTTTTGAATGTATTTTTAGATAATTAAACTCCAAAATTTGTCCGTTTTATTTAAATAATCGTGTTTGTTTTCATCAAAACATGCATCAAATAATTTCAAAGGAATTCTCGTTTATCGGTCTATCTCTGCAGTATAATTTGCATGATAGAGAGCAAATAAAGTTAACGTAAAATAACAGCTAAATTATATGTTTAGAAAGTTTTGACGAAATAATAAACTATAATAATATATGATAAAATTACATTTCTGACAAACAAATGTAAACGAATTTTGTAGACAATTATTCTGTATGGATAGGTTTAACAAAATGTAAGCGTAATGTATCTCCCATTATAGTCCAGTAAATGAAGGGACAAAGCTGTAGATAAATCTGTAAAGTTTTCCCTGGTGGTGCAATTCCTAGGTCTTCGGGGATGCTTTCTTGGGAAAAAAGTTTATCAACATTTACAGGTGGGAAAGGGTTGAAAATTGCCCCTCGAGGCCCGAAAAATGGGTTTCCCGCTAATATCTGCCAAAATATACGAGTTGGAAAATTATTGTTAAGACAAAAAATGAAAATCGCCTTGTAATCTACAAACATGATGCCTATATTTTTTTTAGAAAAATCGATAGTTTTTGAGATAACGGGACCCAAAAGTCCCCTCATTTCAGCTGCCGCTCTACCGTTAGAATGCCGCTATCTTCATGGATTCACTTATAAGCGGGCGGACGAATTGTCCCATTACTCGGACAATAATTTACATTTTTCAATTATTCAAAGTTTATCGGAATGGAAAAACCCGTACCTATCATTGCATATGAGTTTGGGTCCATTCTGATTTTTCTAGAATATTAAAAAAAGCGGTGAAAGTTTTTTTTTTAACAGTATTTTGAGAGTGTCTTATTCTTATCAATTTATTGATATTTTTAAAAAAATGGTTTGTTATTAACATTCCTTTTTTATAATGAGACCTTAGCAAGTGTTCAATGATCCCAGAAAATTTTCTTTACCATCTTTATTGCGTTTTGATACAAAATTGATTTGCCCATCTGCATTTTTTAGTAAGAAACTACTACTACCACATCTATCCAGTGTGAAATGTTATGGATTTTTTGACGTCCGTTTTTGCGAAAAATATTGGTGTTTCAAAAAAAAATGGTTAAAGTTACATTCCCGTGAGATTTGCTACGTTGCTTAATTACACGCTTTTCTTAGATTTTAGACTAGTATGTTCCCAGCTGTATCAGCAATACAAATATTATAAATATAAGTAAAATCAGTTTTAAGCTTCAGTGCTTGTACATCTCTCGAGTAATAAAATAATTTTTTTAAAAATAACTTTCCCGAGTTGAAGTTATTAACTGGCGCAGTCGGATCGGATTTTGCTAACGGTTTGCGCATCGTGCGTGTCTACCGGTTCGTTTCAACGATTTGTGGCAAAAAGAACTTCCAAATTATTACAAAAGAGTGTGCAGGTTCTCACGACCAGGGAATAGGGAACAAGAATCGTCCCACACGTCCTATTGGTGCGAGTCCGGGGGAACAAGCATCGTCCCACGCCTCATAGATAGTCCAGGGAGGAGACATCATCGCTCATCCTATTGGAAACCGTAGTTATAGTCCAGGGAGGAGACAGCATCGCTCATCCTATTGGAAACCCTAGTTTAGGAATGAAAATTGCAACCCACGCAACATTTTTACTACTGTAAGTGCATCCTTTTAACCATTTCCTTTTATATTTTTTACCATTGATTTATTGATATTTTATTTCCATTATAAGTGGTAAATTTTTCAATAATTAATATCAGTTTATTTACGTTAATCTTAACTCATAAAATTACAAATTTTATTTAATTCTTTTTTAATAATAATTTATAAAAAATGACAAGTCAACAACAAAATCCCGCAGGGACAAATCAACCTAATTATCAGCTAATAAGGTATCAAGCAGATAATATTCCTTTGTTTGATGGCAATCCAAAAATTATTAATAGATTTATTAATGCTTGCGACAATTTTTATAATACACATAAAGATATTACTAACAGTACAGCACCTATTAACGTATGTTTATTTGATACTATTTTAAACAAACTCGTAGGCAGAGCGGCGGATCAAATTGCTTCTCGCATAGAATTAACAACCTGGGAACTAGTTAAAAACGCGATTATTGCAACTTTTTCAGATCAGCGATCTGTAGATTGTGTAATCCAAGATATTATTACTTTAAAACCCGAAAAAAATGAAACACCACAACAATTTGGTCTACGTTTACAGGATTTACGCAGTTTATTATTTTCCAAAGTTAATATGACTAATGAAACCCGAAAAGAAATTATTACAAATTTCAGAATACGGTAATTTAATTTTAAAAACTTTTATTAATGGATTAAATTACCACATGCAATTGGTAGTTAGATTAAAAAATCCAACTACTCTTGAACAAGCTATGTGTTTTGCACAAGAGGAAGAAAATTTTCTATATTATAAAAATCGTAACAATATTACATCTAAAACAACAGTAAATTTTAATAATCAAAAAAGTAAAAATATGCCCCAACAAACGCATTATGCAGTTAATGCAAAACCAACGTATTTTCCAAGTTATATACCACAATTTTCCCAAAATAATTTTATACCAAATAGACCTATAAATCCGAATTTTATGAACCAAAATCAATTTTTAGGCTTTGGTCAATTTACACCCACGCCTCCGCATTTTAATCAAAGACCCAATAATCAAAATTTTATACAAAGACCACAGTTTAATGCAAGACCTAATTTTACAAATTTTAACCCAAATTTAAATCAGCGAAATACAAAATTTAGCGGTATATCACGTCAAAGACCGGAACCGATGGATACCTCTTCGGGAAACACACCAAAACCCGTAGTACAACCCAAACGTAATTGGATAGCAGAAGAACTATTCAACCAATCGGTTGAACCAATTAATCAGGATACAGAACCTTCTAATTCTAATTATCAAAATTTTAATTCAAATAACGAAAATTATTGTCCGGAATATCATGAATATACACTGCAAGAAAATAATTATGACACGTTGTATTATTCTTCTTACGCAGACGAATATAACCCATACGAAAATTTTTCATGTTACGAAGATCAAAATTTACTAAACGAAAATCAAAATTTTCAGGAGTCTCAAATTTCAGAGAACCAAACTTAATACTTTTAAATAATTATACACATTCAGATCTACCAGTAGTTTTTATACCCGAAATAAATGCTAAATTTTTAATAGACACTGGTAGCGGTAAAAGTTTTATTAAACCAAAATTAGCCTATAAAAATTATGCAAATTTAATCTTTTTAGAACCTTTTTCTGTTAGAACAGCGCATGCGACCTCAGTTCACAATGAAGTTGCAAATATACCAATATTTCCATCATTTAATTGTCCAGAAAATCATAAATTTTACCTTTTCGATTTTTCACCCAAATTCGACGGCTTACTAGGCATTGACCTTTTGACACATGTAGGCGCGAATATCGATTTAAAAAATTGTTTATTAAAAATGAAAAATACTACATTGCCTTTATACTATCAAAATAATTTACCTGGTATACATAACTTTGAAACAATAGAAATAATTTTACCCCTCGTACAAGTCAAAAAGTAAAATTACCTGTCGATCAATCAAACGGTATAGGTATTTTAGAAAACACAAATTTTGGTTGCGCAGAAATGCCAGAAGCTTTAGTAGAAGTAATTGACTCTTTTGCTACTACACTTATAACTAACTCTACCGAAAACCCTGTAAAAATAACATTATTTGAACCTTTAAAAATCGAGATTTTAAATGAAGCCGAAATTAACTTTATTGAAAAAATGGAAACCGATACCGAATTAAATGAACATATTGATAATTTACAAAAACAAAATTTAAAGAATTTACGTTTAGCACATTGCAATAAAGAAGAATATAAAACCATTAGAAACTTATGTTACGAGTACCGCGATATCTTTTATTGCGAAGGCATCCCTCTAACTTTTACCAATCAAATTAAACATAAAATCAATCTTACAGATGAAACGCCTATATTTACAAAGACATATCGATACCCCGAAATTCACAAAAAAGAAGTAAAATCTCAAATTGACAAAATGCTACAAAACGGGATCATTCAAAACTCAACTTCACCTTGGAGTAGTCCGATATGGATAGTACCCAAAAAATTAGACGCGTCCGGAGTGCGCAAGTGGCGTATTGTCATAGATTATCGAAAAGTTAACGATAAATCGATACCCGATAAATTTCCCTTGCCAAATATTACCGATATCTTAGATAAATTAGGTAAAGCACAATATTTTTCTACTTTAGACTTGGCAACAGGATTTCATCAGATAGAAATGGACCCTAATGATATACCCAAAACAGCTTTTTCAACTGATACGGGCCATTACGAATTTAAGCGCATGCCATTTGGCCTTAGAAACGCCCCCTCCACCTTTCAAAGGGTAATGAATAATGTTTTACGCGGACTTCAAAACGAAATCTGTTCTGTATACTTAGATGACATAATTATTTTTTCCACCTCACTTCAAGAACATATTGAACGATTAAAGGCAGTTTTTGAAAGACTTCAACAATCAAATTTCAAAGTCCAATTAGATAAATCAGAATTCTTACATAAGGAAGTCGCTTATCTAGGTCATAAAATTACCAGTGACGGAGTAAAGCCCAATCCTGAAAAAGTCACCGCAGTCAAAAACTTTCCAATACCAAAAACTCAAAAAGATATAAAATCATTTTTGGGACTTGCTGGATATTATCGCAGATTTATTAAAGGCTTCGCAAAAATTACAAAACCTTTAACTCTTTGTCTTAAAAAAGGAGCCAAAGTCACACATTCACCCTCCTTTATAGAATCCTTTAATCACCTAAAAGAATTATTGATTAATGCACCTATTCTTAAATACCCAGACTTCGAAAAACCCTTTGTCCTAACTACAGACGCTTCGAATATTGCCTTTGGCGCCGTTCTTTCTCAAGGCGACCCTCCAAATGATAACCCTGTAGCTTATGCTTCACGCACCCTTAATGAAACAGAACAACGTTATTCAACGATTGAAAAAGAATTGTTAGGCATAGTATGGGCCTGTAAATATTTTAGACCCTATCTATATGGGCGAAAATTTAAAATCTATACTGATCATCGACCCTTAGTTTGGTTATTCAACCTTAAAGAGCCAAATTCCAAACTCGTCCGTTGGCGCTTAAAATTGGAAGAATTCGATTACGAAATCTTTTACAAAAAAGGAAAACAAAATTCCAACTGTGACGCACTTAGTCGTATCCCTTTACATGCTATCGAATCCGAATCATTATTCAACGATCCAGGTGATATAAATACCGATATTGCCCAATTTTTAAACAGCGACTTTAACCCCGAATATCTTAACCCTGAATTAGTTTCAGACGCTCTTAAACAAATTGAAAATAACAGCCAAGAAAAACAGAATACAAAAAAATCAATATTATTTCAGACATTCAAATTCCACCACCAATAAATCAATCACTGATTATTCAACCACCAATAATACAAACACCGGTAATTAACCCACCAACGATAGACACCGTTCATAGTACAAACGCGAACGAGAATTATTCTAATATGACCATATTAGACGAAATTATTAATAATAAGCCCTATCAATTTATTATCAAAAAATCACCCTATGATAACTATATTAAAACCGAACGAGAAAATTTTGACGGAAATCATATTATTCATGCAACGCTGCCAACTAACATCGATACTATTACAAATTTTCTATAAGAATACTTAACAAATAAAAATACACATTTATACTTATTCTCAAAAGAACTACGGCCTTATTTTCAACAAGCAATGAAAAATCATTTTAATAACTTTAAATTAATAGAATGCACAAAACTAATAAATAATGCTCAACCAGAAGAAAGAGAATTATTGATTAAATATAGACACGAAGGTAAAACAAATCACCGCGGAATAGATGATACGTGCAAATATCTTAAAACAAATTATTATTGGAAATCATTAAAGTCTGACGTCACAAAATACAATAACAACTGTGAAATATGTCAAAGATCAAAATATAATAGAAGACCCCCTAATCAACCTCTTATCTTAACAGAAACCCCAGCAAACCTTTTGAAATAATACATATCGACACATTCATTATAGGTAAACAAAAATTTTTAACAATTATAGACAAATTTTCAAAATATGCACAAGCTCTCCCATATACCGGAAACGCAGTATCATGCTGTGATCAATTAGTTAAATTTTTCTCTTTTCTACGAATCCCTAAACAGATAATATCAGATAATGGTTCTGAGTTCCAAAACGAAGTAGTAGACGGCTTATTAAAAACACATAATATTAAAGTCCATTTTACTACCCCTTATCACCATGAATCAAATTCACCCGTGGAACGCCTACATTCTACGCTAATCGAACATATTCGAATATTACGCGAATCAGACCCGGAAGCAGACGTCACTAAACTAATGCCCTATGCAATTATTGCCTACAACAACACTATTTCATTCAAGTACAAATTTTTGTCCATACGAACTTGTCTTTGGACACACTGATTCTAGAGACCCTATGGATCTAATACCTTCTCATGTATATACCGAATATTTAAATAATCATAAAAATAATACACAAATTCTTTATAATAAAGTTGCCGAAGAATCGAAGGCATTAAAACAAAAAATTATCGATAAAATCAATAAAGATAAAACTTCCAAAGAGCTAATAATAGGATCACAAGTTTATAAAAATCAGACAAACGATCGGGAAAAATTAAAAAGAAATTTTTAGGACCATTTATTTTAACAAGTATATTAGAAAATAATAAAATAGAAATAGAAAACCCCAAAACAAAAAGAAAAGAAATAATTCATATAAACGAATCTAAAATTATGCCTATTGTTCCAGATGGAGCTGGACCCTCGGGGACTCAGTAAAATTTCATGACTTAAACGATCATCCCGGCATCCTACCCTTCAGGCTAGGGACCGCACAATTAGAATCAAATCAATGGCCCTTTATTCAAAATATCGATCTTGCCCCTCTAATCAAACTATTAAAAATCAAGTAGAAACAATGTCTACTAAAATTAAAAATAACAGTAATTATTATAAAGAATATTCTAACACTCTTACTTCACTATATACACGTGAAAAACACATAGAAAATCTAATAGAACAAATTATCCCGACAAAGACTTATTACAAAAATAAAAGAGGCCTATTTAACCCTTTAGGCTCATTTATAAAATGCATAACTGGAAATCTAGACCAAAACGACGCGGAACAAATTGACGCAAAAATAAGAAAAATACAAAATAATCAAAATCAATTAAAAATTGATGCTATAAACCAAATAACACTCTTGGATTCATCAATTAACAAATTTAAAATTATAATATCGAACATTACACATAATGAAAACATCCTAAAATCACGTATTCTTCAAATTGAAGAAATAATAAAAAAAATTGATTTAGATCAAACTGATTTTCATCAATATTACTTAACACACACAATAATAAATCAAGTAACACTAATTTACCAATCAATATACGATATTCTTACTAAAATCGAAGTTGCAATTACTTTTGCAAAAATTAATACACTGCACAACTCAATAATAGATCCTAACGAATTGCTAACCGAAATAAAAAATTTAAATAATCATTTAACTAGAGATAAATTACCTCTTGAACCAAATTTGCAAAATATTCTTAATTTCGAAAAAATAATAACAATTAAAAGTTTTTTAAAAGATCATAACATTGTATTTATACTAGAATTACCACTTGTTGAATCGGAAACATATCAATATTTCAATTTATTTCCTTTACCGATTCCCAATAATCAATCGTTCCTCGTCAATATACCCTTTAAGCCCTACCTAGCACTAGGTAACAAGAAATACGCCTACACGGACCAAAAATGTCTTGAAATCCAGCCTCAAAACTATCTGTGCAAAGAATCCAGGACCGCCTCTATAGAAGACAGCCCGTCTTGCGCAGTACAGCTCATCAAGCACCATACCAATGTATCAGCTTGCCACCTGTTCAATACACAATTACACGAAATTCAATCAACAAAAATCACCAATGGAAAATGGCTTATAACTATACCAAGCCGTTCAATAAGTATCGTAAAATGCAAAGAAACAGAAGAAAACATTCCACTGTTTGGATCATACCTGTTAGAATCGTCAATGAATTGCAAAGTTCAAATAAAATCAATATTATTTGAAACATATAAACCAAGTCGATTAGATTTCTCCAAGTCAATATACCTATATTAAATTTGAGTCTAATCGAACGCCAACCTAAGATTTTGGGCCTTCCTGCCATGGACCTCAACTACGTGAATTTGGAAGCCACCAAAGAGATCCAATCAACCCTTAGAAAACACAAAGAAGACCTCCAAAAAATGACGTCAATAATCTATACCGATCGAACAAGTTTTTGGACAATATTATTATATATTATTATAACATTAATTATTATTTCTCTTTTATATTTTAAAATTGTAAAAAGATCTAAGAAAGCTTCGATCCCGGTAAAATTAGATATCAACCCCAATAATGACCAAAATACCAGTATTTTCTAAAAAATAAATATTTTCTAAAAATGAAAAATTTTGAAAACACATCCCTTTTAGAATGTGCTTTCAACTTATGAGGGGAGGAGTTACATTCCCGTAAGATTTGCTACGTTGCTTAATTACACGCTTTTCTTAGATTTTAGACTAGTATGTTCCCAGCTGTATCAGCAATACAAATATTATAAATATAAGTAAAATCAGTTTTAAGCTTCAGTTCTTGTACATCTCTCGAGTAATAAAATAAATTTTTTTTAAAATAACTTTCCCGAGTTGAAGTTATTAACTTTAAGACCATTTTTGTAGATTTCCAAGTCATCTTTATTTTTTGTCTGAATAAAAATTCTCTTGTTCGCATATTTTGGCAGATATTGGCGGGAAATTCATTTTTGGGACTTTGGGGGACCATTTTCAGCGGGTTCCCACGTAGGAATCGTGATAAACTTTTTCTTGCTCGAAAGCATCCGCGAGGACCCAAGAATTGCGCTACAAATGAAAACTGTACAGATTTATTTACAACTTTGGGTACTTTTAGGTCTTCATTTACTGGGCTTAGTGATGAGCAAAGCAAGACCAAGACCAAGACCAAGACCGGACTAGTCTTGGTCTTGGTCTTGATCTTGCAAGTCTGGTCTTGGTCTTGGTCTTGCACCATCCGGTCTTGGTCTTGGTCTTGCTGCAAGAGTCTTGCTGGTCTTGCTTTTTTTGGTAGTAATAATTTAAACTAAGCAATCTTTAATAAAATATATATATATATATATATATATATATATATATATATATATATATATATATATATATATATATATATATTATATATATATATATATATATATATATATATATATATATATATATATATATATATATATATATATATATATATATATATATATATATATATATATATATATATATTCAAATAAATAAAGATGGAGACTATCTTTTTGCTTTAAAATTTTAAAATATACCAATTTTAACCTTACATGTACATTTAAATTATTTGATTATAAAGGATATTTTTAATGTAGGGGTTTATTTTATAGCGCTTCATTTTAGTGATAGGAAATATTTAAATTTTCTTTGAAGAAGCATATAAAATTACAATACTGAGTACTTTGAGGGCAGAAAAAAAAACTTTTAATTTCAACCAGATGTGAAATTTCCATGAAAATGATTCTGATATGTAAACATTGGTTTCTAATTAAAAAAAAAAAGGTATTTAGAAAGCTGTTCAGTTCATATAAACTTTATATGTTCAAATTAGTCAAACATTTGCCGTACAAAGTTTGTACAAATACTTTATAAATATTCTGCATATACAAGGTGGTTCGATAGTGCGACAAAGATCGATATATCCGAAACCGTTCATAATGGTAAAAAACTGAATATACAAATATTATAGAAAAAAGGGCGTAAAATGTAAAATTATTTTCTATTTCAGAATTTTCCAAAAAATCCACCACCACTCAAGAAAACTTCCTTATTTTTAGCTTTTAACCCAAAATAGAAAAATTATAGCAAAAAATTCATTTAAAAAAATCGCTTCCCTGTATATTATGCTAGAAATTCTTGAACTGTCATATAGGTATAATGTCCGTCTAAACTGGAAGTGAAATTTAATATCCATTTATATAAAAAGTATTCCTATAGAAAATGACAAATATATTTTTTTTAAACCATCACTTTAACATTTATATCTTAGTTTAAAGGAGCAATCTAATGAAGCCACTTCTTACAGTGTGGCACAAAAATAATATTTTTCTGGATTTTGGAAATTTTTGAACCAGTAAGTGGCATCACTAGATACCTAATTTAAAAAAAAAACATTAGGAATAGGTAAGTGATTTTCAGCTTCTATAACTTTTGCACTCTTAGTTTTTCTCTGTCGTAAACGGTTTTGGAGATATCGAGCTTTGTCGGACCATTGAGTCACAATCTTATTATTTTTGAAACATGTTACTGAATCTACTAGTTATCGTTTCTAGATAATTTTATTAAAAAACGAAGTGATCGATTAAATTATTATTTTATTAAAAAAACCTGTTACTCATAAGTCATAAATAAAATAATCGCATGTTTAGGCAGATCTCGACACATTTTTTGTCATGTCTGAATGAAATACCTCTGTATATTGAATATAAAAATTAAATATTATAATTTAAAAAAAAGTGACAAAAGTGCAAGAGTCTTGCAGGTCGGTCTTGGTCTTGCGTAGTCTTGCACCCCTCGGTCTTGGTCTTGGTCTTGTATACCCCGGTCTTGGTCTTGCAAGCGAGAAGGCGGTCTTGGTCTTGGTCTCGGTCTTGGTCTTGACCAAGACCGCAAGACCAAGACCGGTCTCGCTCATCACCATCTGGACTACTATATGTAACTAAAATAAATTATATTTTATACCCATTTTTTTATGGAGGTAAAAAATTATTATTGGGTGTTGGGTACCAACTGGATTTCTATCGGCTAATCTTGCTATGACAATTCTTAAGATGGTAGTTTGTCTCTGTCCAAATTTTAAACTAGTATACTTTCCATTGTCAAACGTTTTAATGCCCTGCTGTTTTTCTGCAAAAATTGTATTGCAGTAACTCAAGCTATACATTTGAAAAAACATTACATTGTTATACAAATTTTTCCACCACTGAAATGTTTAATCGTTTTATCAAGATTCCCTTAAGTTAAATAATTATTTTTTACTGTAATTTTTAAATGTTATTCTTAAACATTTAAACAGAGGATTTTGATTTAGCATATTTTTCTAGGTTTATATTAACTTTTTCTCTAATTTTACCTTGTTGCCCAAAATTTCATAAACATTTAAAACTTTAAATAGCAAAACAATATAATAAAGTGATTTTTTAAGCCCAACTTTTGGTTTTCCAGAGTTTCTTTGTGGTTCCAAAGTGTTTAAAATGTGTTAAATACTATTTAGTCAAGTAACACTGCAAATACCTTTTATTATGTGTTAATATCCCAAAAATAAGTATTAGTAAATACAATACTGTAGACAAATATGTCTTAAAAACATTTTTTTAATAAGGTCTCTTAGCAGCTTCCAAAAAAGCAACAAGGAGTGCCACCTCCATGTATTTCCTTTTCCAGTCCAACTAAAAATACCATGATATTATCACTTGGTTCGTTTTTCCTTTCCTTTAGTAACCAGGCTGTCGATGCTGCTACATGTAGAGGTTTTTCCTTTCTTTTCCAATCTTTAAGTCTAGTAATAATAAACCATCTCTCGCATTACTTAAGACACCTATGGTACTTACTTGGTGATTTATAAACACGGTGTTTCGGTGCAGTTGCTCTTAGGCGCTGTTGCCTCTACTGTTCGTAAATTATTCAATTTATAAATTTAATGTTGGCATTCTTTATAACCTTTAATATCTAGTATTGGCTGTCAGAGTCAATACCTACTTGTTACTTTTTTCCTTTTGTTGATGTTTGTGTATTCTTGGGTTCATGTTTATAGAACATTATTTAAAATGATGAAAATAGAGCCAAAAAATTTTAAATGTTAGGTAATAGTCTCAAAAGTTGCCTCCACACTGGGTTTAACAGATTTGGTATAATTTGGTATACGGGGGTTTTTTGAAGGTGCTGATTATGAATCTAAAAAAAATTGGTAACGTTTCGTTGTTGAGATATTCATCATCAAAATTGAATATCAACCTATCCTTATTTTCATTATATTTCCTCCTCTTTATGGCACACCATTAATAATTTTTACACTAAATTGGCACATAATATTTTATAAACACTTAATTAAAACCATTTTATATTTATTTTACACTTTTTTCCATTAAATTGCAAAGCTTCACAAAGCTTTTTTTTGCTGAATAATTACCTAGTGTTTACATGGTTAAGGCATTTGAAAGTGAAGAGTGCAATTAAATGGATAAAAAGTATAAAATAAATATAAGAACAGGTTTTGAAAAGGTGATTTATAAAATATTATGTGCCAATTTAGTGCAAAAATTAAGAATTCTGTGCTAAAAGAAGGAGGAATAGTGTAAATGAGGTTAGTTTAATTTTAAACTTTAATGATAAATGATCAGCGCCCTAACAAAAACCCCGTATATCAAATTTGGTCAACATCGGAGTGAAGGCAACTTTTGAGACAATTACCAAATATTACAATAATCAACAGTGCATGACTATTACATGACACAAAGAAGCAATCTTATTCGTCTATCACAATCGTCATTCATCTACAAAAGTGAAAACTTGAACAAGAAAAGTATCCCAAAGTGTTATTAGTATAACAGTGTCATAAAATGTAATATACATATAACTGTAAATAAACTTTTTTTATTTGATTATTTATTTGACTTAGGTCATGAAAATTTAAAAATTTATTTGTTACCCCTATATCAATGAATCAGTCTTCTTTCTATATTGCGAGACACTAAAAAAACATATTTTTTGTTAGGGTAAATGAAAAAGAGCAAAAAAAATTGTAAATAATATTTTACTTAATTTCATGCTTTGCATTTATGGTTATGTATTTAGAAAAGCAAAACGTAGCCAGTTTTACGACTTATTCATAAATAATTTATATTTCTTACGAAACGAAATGCTTTTAGCTAGTTCAGGTTTAAATTGTACAAAGCTTTTTGCCAAACTAACTTTGAAATAACTTGAATTATCCGATGACTCAGTTAAGGTAAAAAGTTAGAAAACGATTCTACATAAAGTAAAGCTATAGGCACAACTTTTTGCTATTTTACTACCGCTGAGGGTAAAGTTCAGACATGCCAACATAGAGAAACGTCTCGTAAACTGAAAAAAGGACGACTTCGTGTAAGTGAGCAGTAAATCCTAAAGGATCCCGCTAGATTTAGAGCAGTGTCGTAAACAGATCGTGTTTCAAATCCGATTTTCCCTAAATCTCTTTTGTGATTCTGTTGTAGGCAGAATATACGACAGTAGTTATTTTAAAGAACTTCTTTTACAGTGTAAGCAATATACAAACAATGTTTAAAAAATATTTTATTAGAAAATAATTAGTGTCAATTTAAATGTAAATATATATATATATATATATATATATATATATATATATATATATATATATATATATATATATATATATATATATATATATATATATATATATATCTATATATATATATATATATATATATATATATATATATATATATATATATATATATATATATATATATATATATATATATATATATATATATATATATATGTATTTATACATATTTATTTATTACTTTATTCACATATATACAGACTAATCACAAACACTATGAAGATTTAAAGAAACAAGAAGAAATTTGGCACAAGGGTAGATTATGAGTAGGAGACCCCCGATAAAAAAGGTTTTAGAAAACTGTCTTAAGATAGTATAGGGGTAAGGTAGAATAAAAGGTGAAAGTTAATATTGAACGTTGTCATTTCTGGACTTACAAATATGAAAATTGGTATGTAGTCTATTGATTACGAATAAAGGTAATTGTTTAGACACGTGGCTTCACCTATTTTTAATCATAGAAAATCGAAAAATAAAAATATTGACATGTCTTTTTTTTATTTTACGGTGGATTTACAAATATTTTAAGTAAAATCCGAAAAAAAAATTAGTCGTAATTTTTATTTATAAACTAAAAAATGGGTATTTTTTAAGTTTTTTGTTAATAAAATGCAACCATTTAGGTTTGGCAATTTTTAGTGATCTGTTTTAATGTTCTACGTGTAAAGACAAATAATAAAAAAAAAAAATACAATAAAAATATAAATACTAATTTTTGGATTAAAAAAAAATAAACAAAAAAAAACCTTTTTTAATGAATTTTAAACATACAAATATTTAACAACTCAAAAAAAAAATAATTATGTTGATTTTACATCTCAAAAAAGTGAAGCCACACATCTAAACAGTTACCCAAACAAAAATTATCTGTTTTAACATTTTTTGGAATTACATTCCTTGGAAGGTTTAATATGAGGATTAAATTCTGTATGAAAAAATTATGCTTCTGATTACCCAGAGAAATACTAGACGTCAGCTAAAAAAGGATTTAAAAAACTTCCCCCCTAAAGGGGTAGAATGGGGGGGGGTGAAAGTTTGTATGAAACTTCATCATATCTGGACCTTTAAAAATGTATGTAGGTTATTGATTATGAATTAAAAAAAAAACTGTATTACCATTTTTCGAATAACAACCTTTGAGGGTTAAAATGGGAATAAAAATTTGTATGGACAACTTGTTAATTTTGAAGTTGTAGATATGGCAGTTGGTAATTAGGCTTCTGACTAACAACTGCCACCATACTCTCTGAAACTGTAGAATAGTGGTACGTTTAAAATAACCTGTAATAAAATTTTTGAAATTGTGTCTCTTGGAAGGGGAGGTGATTAAAATCGGCATAAAAGTTTGTATAAAAAAGTCGCCATTTTTAAATTGTAAATATGAAAATTAGTAATTAGGTTTTTGCTGACGCAGAAAAAAAGAAAGTGTTAGTGTTTTTGGACCTTTATTCTTATGGGGTTAAAAGGGCGGATAAAAGTTGTATGAAAAATTTGTTTCTAACTCATTTACAAACGACATTTATAATAAAAACAAAAAACAAATGGAATAAAATAAAATAAAAACGTTCGCGCAGGACGCGCGCTACGCCACAAAGTGTGTGATGGAAGACAAAACGCAGGGAGCATGATGTGATATAACGACAATGAAGTGAAAAGGGGCCAGATATGTGAGGGTTGACTTTGTTGTCGCACGGATCGAATGTATAAAATTTTTCTGCGGAAACGAAAAAAATAATCAAAATAATCAAAATCGCGTAGTCCACGCAATTAAAATGGTAGTAATACTATAAAATTAAACCTAATTATATAAAAATGTTGGTAAGAGAAAATTTATTTTATTAAAAGTTTGGATTCTTTTAATAAAATAAATTTTCTGACTTATTAAAAAATATATATATATTTTTACCTAGAAAAGTAGTAGGTCCTTATTTTAAACCAATATGTATGGCCAGCAAGTAAACAAAAGATGATCAAAAAAGTATTACGCAGTTCGTTCTCTTCAGAACAGAATAAATCAGTCCCTGCATACCAAATTAAAAATTACGACGCACTAATGTCAAATTATGGGTTTATTATCTCTTTAATTAAAAATTAAATCCTGCTTTTTAAGAGAACGGTACCAACCAAACAAAGAATATTTTAAAAATATTTTATAATATTACACACGAGTTTAAGAAAAAAAAATTGTATTATCAATTCATATACGTTTAAACAACACTTTTTGTTTGATTTTAAATAACATTTTCTTACAAATTGTAAGTAACATTTATATTATATTTTGTTATTTTTTTTAAATAATGTTTATTTAATGTTAAACTAAAACCCTTAATAAACATTCTATGAATGTCATAGATAAGTTACCAAAAAAAAAAAAAAATTTGTAATAATATTATTATAATTTATTATTTAACATAAATATTTAAGCAAGCTTATCTTATAACAAAGGTTTTTTTTTAATGTGATAAATGCACATAATAGTATAAGGTCCTTCCATAAAAGATATACGTTTTTTCTTCATTACACTAGCTACACTGATACACACATTTTTGGTTAGCTAAACCTTATGTTGCAGGTTGCATAGAAATGGTATAAAACAAAAAAAAAAAATCTTTTGATGTAAACATTACAGTCGGTTTACACAGAAGAAAAATGCCTATAAATTTTTTCTTTTACATTTTTTACTGTATAAATAAAATTTGAGGCTAAAATAACTGTGGATGATATCCAAGGGCAAAATAAGTTTTATAAGTCTCATAAGACTTTAAGATACATTCTTTAATTACTGTGATGGATAAATGTTAAAGTTCAACATATCTTAAGTTAACTTAACATAAAATTGCAAGGTATATTATTAGTGACTGCAGAATGTCAAGTACGCCAAAGAAACATTTATATATTTTTTTTCTTTTTCCGTGGTAAAACCAAAATTTTTTAGAATATTGTTGGGAAAGGCATATTATTTTGTAATCAATTCATGTGCCCCAATTATCGATGAACCGTCTTTTTGTGAAGTGACATATAAGTTTTTGCACATTTATCCCCCTCCAGACTTTTATAGAAAATCTAGTACGAGATTTTAAATAATTTGTTCTGTAAATTGCATATACGAAGGCCGAAAAATTTTAAATCTTCCATGATAACAAGATTTAAAAACTTTCTATCTGTAAATATTATGCTTTCCTAAAAAACTAAGAATTTAAAGTTATAATAAAAGGCAAAATCAACCCGTTGTTCTCTGTTTAATTATGTTTAAATGACTTTTTTGTTTCAGGGGGATTTTAACGGTGGCAATAGATTTAAAAGGTTATGGTACTGCTTACTAAATGATAACAAATATTCTCTTGGTATTTTTTTACAAAGTGTGTTTCTTGTCATTTGGTTTTAATATGCTGCTTCTTTCTCTTCTTTCTAAATATCGCTTTCGGACAAACATTTTTGGTTTATATAATTAATATTTTTTTTATTGTTTTTTGCTGGACAGCAAAGTGGTATTTTTATAAACCGAAACAGAAATTTTTTTTATTGAGATTAGACAGATGTATCATCCAGTTTATTTATTTCTAGTGACAGATGATCTAAGTGCAGTTTAAACATTTAGTGAACATAACTGTTAATTTACAGCCTGCTCAGCACATTGCCTTCCAAATGTGATTTTTTTACTGAGAGTTGAAACCAAATCACATTAATTAGAAAAAGTTCTGCATATTATTTAACCTAAAAAGTATATAAAAGAACTTAAATAAGGCTCGAAGTATACTGGGTAGAGATAAAAACGTAAAATTTACTCAAAAATAAAATACCTTTAGATTAAAAATAATGTTTTAAAAAATATTTAAAATATTTTTTTGTATTTAATTACAAAATCGGGTCTACTTACCAATAAAAACTTATTAATTATATGACCTTAATTTTTTTGATTGGAAATATATAATTATTTTCTTAAAAACAATTATGCCAGTAATACCTAACTGACATGGACAATAGAAAATAGCATCATTTTAAGTCCTTAAAAGTTTGTTTATTTTCGATTGAGGAATACACAAAAAAAATGTATTGCACTGGTTTAAAAAGTCAGTAACCATGGATATTTAATAGGTTTTTTTCTTATTGGAAACAAGATTAAAAGTCATAAGCACATTTTAGAATTCAGTTTATCCATTTATTATTTTCATTATTTATGCCTTTTAAACTTGCAATAAAACGGGAAGTCGCTGAGATTTTTCATAAAAAAACTCTGAATCTTATCAAACAAAAAAATTTATACCTATTGGCAAAATTTAAAAGATGCAAAAGTGACAGACTCAATAAAACAATTCAGTTTAAAATTAAATTCAGATTAAGGTCATACCTAATGGTCAATCCTTTACGTTAAAATGAGCAACTTTTTAAGAAAAATAACAAAGCTACATAAATTTAATTAAAAATGTGTCTAGTTTAGACCTCGGCATAAAAAGATAGTTTATTTCTTATTTTCGTTTGTTTTTTGCCTTTTTAATAACGCATTATAATAAATCAGTCGATTTGCCTTGGGTTTGATTTTAAATTAAAACCCTGGTGTTTTATTAACCATGTTTAACGGGCTAGAGATACTGGCGATTCGGAAGAGCATCGTGGAGGGCATGCAGGAAGATTAAAAAAATCTGCAGAGGGAAGAACAAGTTTAAATCTTATCGGGGAAATTCCAGCAACAAGTACTTGGGTGATTGCAAGTCAGGTCGCTTTAAGTCAAAAGAAAGTTTTACAACATTGCGGAAAAATCAGTTGTGTCCCTTTCACGTTCAACGTGTCCAAGCAATACCCCCAGAAGGCATCTCCAGTCAAGTTAAGTTTTGTGAGTCGTTCTCAAATTCCACAGACTAGGCAATATTCACCTAAAATGGAATTACAAATTTTCGCCAGGACCGTATTTTTTGTCACACTAAACGAATGTAAGTTTCTTTTCTTTTAGTATTTTAAAAAATATATCTAGAAAAGTTGTTATTTTAATGAGTCCTATACACAGTTAAAAACAGCGGCATCTTGGGAATCAATTTTAAGTAGGTTTAGGAGGCGCTTTAAAAATTTGTGTAATTATCTTCGAAGGATCCTGTAACATAAAAGTCAAAATCCGGCTAAAAAGTAGCGACCCCCTACTGACCCTTAATTTTTTTTTTAAATTCAATTTCCATAAACTCATTTCTGTTCACACTTGAGACCTGTAGACTTTACTATTTCAGTTTGAAATATACATTTTTGTAAAAAAAAATGTTTAAGGTCAAATGTAACCTACGTCATGTTAACGGGATCACTTTTTTTTTAAATATTAGATTTGCTTATTTAGTTAAGACAATCAACTAATAGGTCAGTTTGTCCTTTGGGGTAAGAAAAATTTAGATATTTACCTTAATTTCTTAGGAAATGGAAATAAACGACTAAGAGTATTCTTGGCTCCTCGCTTCACCTTATATATACTTTACGGTATCAGGTTGATGATGCGCCATACCATAATTTTTGAGTTTTTAACCAGTTTCTTAAGGAAATGGGTCTAGAGCACTAGATAGAAATATATTTTGAAATGTATAGCCGAAGAGGACCTAAACCCACCGGATTACTTTCTTTATGAATATTAAAAAAAAGTGTATACTGAGAGCTTTTTGTCAGAATTGCCACCGAAACGTTGATAGAGTCATGTGGGGCAAGTGTGCGCATTTTTCTCAACTCTTATAAAATTATCATTTTTGTACGAAACGAATTAAAAAATATATATATTTATTTAAAAGCTTTATTGATTTAAAAATTACATAACCCCAAATCAAATTTTAATGGTAATGTAAAAAAAAAAATAAAACTTAGTCAGAATGCGTACACTTGCCCCAATATCGAGGTATTATGTGCACAGCACTGCGGGTAAGTGTACGCACTTAGAATAACTTAACGGTAGCTTATTAAATATAGTTAAACTATACCTAAATTCATGAATATAAATTTTTAATAGCGTTTATCATTTTTTATTTTATTTTAAATATTTATATATTAAATAAATATTCTCACAAATGTTATTTATCTCAATTTATACCGAGAATAAGGCTTAAAGTAATTAACATTTCTGTATCGAGATAAATTAAAACAAGATCATTTTTATTAAACTATAATAAAATCTTAGTTATCAGTTTTACATATATCACATATAAAAGTACCTGTTTGATAATCAGTGCACTGTTCATGCATTGGAATATGCGTACTCTTAACCCACAACCTTATGCGCACACTTAAACCAAACCGCCTGTACAGAATTAGGTTAAAATTACACATTGTTGCGTCATTTTAATAAGTTATGTTATTAATAAAACTAGATACATAAACGAGAATACTTGGATATAACACATACTAATTAGCGCAACATGATTATAAAAGTATTTCAATTGAAAATTGAAAAAAATCGTAACAATTATTACCAAATTTTTGCTTACTAATATTACTAAAACAACGTAATCTTGCCAGACAAGACGCCAGTCTTTTGTCCAACATCGTAGTAAGTGTGAGTACTGAAGGCAGTCAGTTCCCCTACTCCACTATCAACGGTTTTATAAAAAATAAGCCTGTGCACACTTACCCGCTGCGCACTTTTGCCCCACATGACTTTAAGTATTTTATTTTTTTTTTAGGTTTTTTAAGAATTTTTCTTTATTCTGTATCAGGTCAGCCACTCCATAGATTTGTTTTTTTGATCAGTACACGAAGACCCTGAAGCCGATTTTCATAAAATTTGTCAGTGTTATTTGTGGTAATAAGGGCCCAATTTAGTCCCAATTAAAATAAAATGTTTAAGTCCAGTGGTGTTTTAGGGAACACCTGATCAAAAATAATTGTAAAAAAATATACGTCACTGACTAAAAATAGTTTTTTTTTCTTGATATTTTTCCTATCTTGCTTTGTTTTCGAAAAAAAAAAAATAATAAAACCAATTCATTGTAAGTCTCTGGAGCCCATTAATAGTTAACTCCAGTTGCAAGTTAAAATTTATTTTTTTTAAGTTTTATTAAAGTCCAGTGACTTGCGATCAAATGGATTTAATTTTTTTTTTCAAAAAACGAAGCTGATATTCGGCTACAGGGTATTAAATATCATTAAAAAAAACCTATTTTTTTTAGATGTTCAACACCCCCTATCTTAAAAACTCTCCTGTGCGGACCGGTATTTACAAAAAGTTTTTTTTTCATGAGGAATCACTTTCTAAAATTAGACTGTGCATTTTTCGAACAGCCTTTATTTTTCTTATATTAGATATGGTAGAATAACAAAAAAGTCAAAATAGGGTAAATACAAAAATCATTTTATAAAGCTATTATATTCTTTCTTTTAATCAGAAATCTTGAACTATACGGTTTATGTAAAGTCCAACCTTAAGCCGAAATAAAAGGATGAAAAATGGAATTACTTCCAGCATAAATCTCTGATATGGCCAAATTTCGAGCGAGATAGATCGTGCCAAATGGCCTCTATGATTACTTTAATAAGAGAAACGCACATTTTTCTTCAGGTCCACAAAAGAGATATAAATTTGGTAAAAAATTGATCTATAATTCATAAAAGGGCCGGCAAAGTTAGATAAAAAAAAGAGTTTTAGGAAGGAATTTTATGTAAATCGTTCAAGCGAAATAAAGCTTTTAGAGGTCCTTATTGCCTTAAATGATGTTTTAAACTGTTCCCTTAGGCTTAGCCAAAAATAATTGTTTTGTTTTATTTATTAAATAATTTTTATTATTCTTTTTTTATTTTGTGTTAGATTGTATAAACAAATAGAAAAGGCATTCAAAGGAAGTGTAGAAATTTAAAATTTTCTTGAATTAATAAAATGGTACCTTATTAGAATTAAAATAATTTAAAAAAGTGTTTTATCATAAAAAACAGTTTCATATATACAATTTGACAGAAAAACCCACTGATGCAATACAACAGCAAAAACAACAATATAAATTTTATAAGGCCTCATGATATTTTCTTTTGCACCATGCAGTAAAGCATATATTTCCGTTTAAACATTGATTAGTTACTGCAAAATGATATTAGGTTCTTAGTTGCATTAACCCAACGGTTATTTAAATATTTGGCACATATATCATGAGCAACTATGTATTATGGGAAACGGGTGTAATGTATATTTAATTACAAAATAAAATTAAACTGTAAAACTTCATTATGGAGCAACCGCCTAAATTAGGGATCAAATTTATTTAAAATTGGGTTAAAAAAGTCTCGCACACGCCTTTTTTGCGCATTTTTTGCACTAAAGAGAAAATATACAAGGTGCGTCAAAAAGTGGATTTTGATACCAAAGTAGATTTTTTTTTTCAATTAAACACTATTTTTTTAAATGCATTTTTAAATTTTGTGTCAAATTCTACGCATAATTCATGTAGCACATTCTACACCTATCTTTAAAAGGAAAAAACACAATTTTATTTTCGGTACATACCTTTAGAGGTAAAACAAATAAATTTTGTAGGTGAATTGTCATTATGACTTATCTTAGTAATTATGGAGACAAAACAAGAACTTAAGAAGAAGTTTTTAATAAGTTTAACGCAAAATATTCAGAAAAACCTATTACAATAATTACAGTAAGAAAAATTTTAAAAAAATGCGACATGACTTATGCATGCAATTTAAATCAGATTTCAAAAATAGATTTTAAAAAAATATTGTTCAATTAAAAAAATCAACTTTGGTATCAAAATCTACTTTTGACTGTATATTTTCTCGTTAAATTATGATGGGCGTGTGCGAGCCTTTTTTTTAACCAAATACCTGATTTTTAAATAACTTTGTTTCCTATTTCAGTCGCTCACCTGTATATTTGTGACATAGTTTCAAAAATGTTTAACAAAATTGCCTTTTAATTAAATTTCGTATATCAAGTTAAAACAAAAAGAAATTCGCCAAAAAAATCTGTATTTTCGTAAGATTAAGATAATACATTTAATTCAGTAAGCCCCAAATAAGTAACCAGAACTAATTAAAAGGTATCTTAACTGTGTCATCGTGTAAATCAGGTGAAATAAATCAAACCCAGTAAATATTTTGTATTCAGTGCAAGACATAATATTTATAGTCGCGCCCCTTTCTATGAAAAAAAATACTTATACGGTAGACCCCAAATTTGAGATATAATTGATGATTTTTTAATTTTTTTTTTCATAAATTAATGTAAGAGTATTTTTAAAATGCATATTAAAAGATACATGACTGTCAAATTTAAAGTTTTTCTTTCGTGTCGTTTGCAAGATATTGAATATCAAAATTTTGCCTTTAAAATAAAACGTATTATATTTACATTGTTAGCGTTACTTTAATATTACTAAGCATTTTAGGTAAGACATTTTTAATCCTCGTGAATCGATCTCACATTTTTCAAATTTCAAAATTAAATAAATAAATAACAACTTTTTTATCTTATACCCTTTATATTAAAAATCGAAAAAAGAACTATACATCCGTATACGAAATAAAAAAAAAACCGTTTTAATAGTCTAAGAGGCGAAGAGAGATTGTTCTTCACCCATCTGTTAACCGGATTGAACCCATTTTTTTGTTAATCTTGAACATAAACAAATGCATTTTGACTATATTGCCTATCAAAATATGGTCAAGACTATTTTTAATTAAATTAACTTTAATCAACTGTTTCTTTTAAACTTTGACTATGTAATAACTAAATAAATTTTGTATAGATCGAAATTTTGAACCGTACAAAATATGCCTAGCTGGTCTTGCCCGCTCATTTTTAGTCAAGACTATCTGCCAAGCAGATGCAAACAGGTGTGTTTTTATAACTGACTTTTATAATTTGAGAATAAAGATAATTAAATATAAAACACCTTAGTATACTCTTGCCAGCGAAAAAACGTTCAAGTGACCTATTGTCAAGCTTTGAAGTTTATAACGCAGTTGCGCGCAAGAGAGAGAGAGGGAGTGAGAACGAATCGCCCGACAACTGTGCTAGAGGAAGACAAAGTATGGTCGCTGCCCCGGCGTATTCGTCAAATCAGAGAGAGTGCGCAAGATCGTAACACATAAAACACTTTTTATCCATTTTTTTAATTTAATTTTTAGTGACATTATAAACTTTATGTTTTACCTATCTATTATTGATCTATAATACCTTAGAAAAGGAATATGTTATGATAGCAATAATACCTGCTATCACACCTAGGGCATTATAAGCGGGCATTATGATAATGCCCGCTTATAATGCCCTAATGCGCTAATATGGAAATTTTATTGCTTATCCAATTTTATTTCTCTCACAATAAAGATCAAGTTTATACAAAAAATAATTTTTTCTTTAAACAATACTAAAAATTAAACTTTATTTCCAAAATAAAAATTACAAATTTTGAAATGTCCCGGAAAATGTAGCTGATCCCACTATAGAATGGTCGGTGTTTTTTGTGATGGTAGCAGCGGTGGTAGCACTAACGCTATTTTGTATAGAAGAACAGTCCATTAAATAATTTTCAATAGTCGATACGGAATTAACCTCGGAATTAACTGAATTGGCAATCATTTTGGCTACTTTGTTTTTGGATGAAATACTTTCTTCTATATATCCTTCAGCTACTGAAGAGCTTTTCCATTTCCCATGTTGTTTTAGCGTTTCAAACGAAGCACCTGCCTCAACAAGTAAAGTTGACGATGTGCAACGCAAACAGTGGCCGGTGTAAGCTTCTGCATTATCCAGTTTTAAAAATTTTGCGATCAATGTTGGGACGCTTCCTATGGTATTTTTTCCAATGGGTTGTACTGTACATCGACCCTTTCTATAGGTAAGAAAGAATATTCGCTCCTTTATTCCAGCTGGTCTTAATGTTGTGTACTTTTTTATTAAATTTAAAGTGCCTAAATCTTCTTCAATGATAGTAAAACTTTTTAAAGTTGAAGTTTTAGTTTCTGGTACCTTTATAACCAAGACTGTTCCTCTATCTTCAATGTCATCAATGGTCATTTTGACCAACTCATCTCGTCTTAAACCTCCAAAAACACCCATTACCAATATGATTTTGTGTACCAAGTAGATATCATCAGGAGCCTTCTTAATAAATTTTAATATTTGTTCTCCTTCCAAAACTTTAGACTTCTTCGGGACGTATCCTTTCGACTTAACTTTTAAAAAAGATATGAGACGATGGTATTGCGAAATGTCTATATTTTCATAGACCATCAACGTAGACCTTGGGTGGAATACTTGGCCCAGAAAGTTCGGACTGTATTTTTCCGACTAAAAATAATAAAGTTTTTAAACATATGTATTAAAATAAAATCAATAACTTACCATTTCCCTGGAAATATGCCTTTAAAAACGTTTTCGGTTATTTGAAGAATTGCGTTCGCATCTTTCCAAATACCAATTGCCATACCCCCGATCATACTGTTGCCTTGATTTAACTGGAAAAAGTTTTCGGTCGCTTTTATGGCCTTTTCTTTTATATTTTGTGGAATTTCTTCCTTTTTGAGTAAATCGTTAAAAAAAAATGCCAATGACTTGACAGAAACATCAAAGTCAAACTTAACACAGTCATTATCTACTTACGTATACATCAGGTGCAACTTTTTTTTTATATTGCGAATAAATAATGTAATTAGTCATTGAAAAACTTTTTTTTGGGTAAAACATAAAGCATTGTATGCACCACGTGCTTTACTGGACTAAAATGCCCATCAGGTCGAAATCTAGCCCTCGGCCAGTATTTCGACCTTCGGGGCTTACAGCCCCATAACCCCTTGAAAATAAATAGCTATTAAAGCTTGACAATAGGTCACTTGAACATTTTTTCGCTGGCAAGAGTATATCAACGCGTTTTATATTTTATTATCTTTATTGTCAAATTATAATAGTCACTTATAAAAACTTACTTGTTTGCCAGATAGTCTTGACTAAATATGAGCGGGCAAGATCAGCTAGGCATGTTTTGTACGGTTCAAAATTTCGATCTATACAAAATTGATTTAGTTATCACGTAGTCAAAGTTTTGAGAAAAAAAGTTGATTAAAGTTAATTTAATTAAAAATAGTCTTGACCATATTTTGATAGGCAACATAGTCAAAATGCATTTGTTTATGTGAAAAATTAACAAAAAATGGGTTTCATCTGGTTAACAGATGGGTGAATAACAATCTCTCTTCGAGTTCCCTACTATTACTTTTGATCATTTGTCACGAAAGTTAAAATTTCACAGCTCTTACGATCGATTAAGGTGCCGCTATTTTTTCATAAAAGCTTTTTACTACAAACGTCAGTAAAAGTTTATTTTTATTGCATGCTGTCAGTGTCTAGAATGTCATTTTATGACACTGGTGTTAAAAGTAATTACTTTTAGCACTTGTGCTAAAAGTGATTTACTTTTAACACAGATACGAAATTAAATAAACGTAATATTTAGATCAAAATAAATTATTTGTTTAATTAAAAGTACAATTACTGGAAATACAATTAGAATAAGAAACTTCAATGCCAATCTCATTGGTGATTGTTACACAATTTACTTTGGAAAGATATGTGCCCGGGCAGGAAGCAATGTCATCCACCAGTGTTTTGGACAAAATTTGATCAGCATTTTTTTTTCTTGTCGCGAGTCTTTTATATAACCATCTGCTACTGTACTGGCCTTACATCCACCGTGTCTCATAATTATATTAAGATTAGCATCACAGTCCGCCAACAAACTGGCTAAGGAACGTCGGAAGATGGGAATGGGGAATCAGGCAAATTAAGAAATTTAGCCATTTGGGCAAGCATTTTACCAAATGTGTTGATTCCAACTGGAGTTATGGCACATTTATTTTTTACCATCTTATAAAAACTATTGAATGATTAATATACAGTGGACGAAGGGCTATGTACTTTTTATAATAGTTCATATTTACAAGGTACCACTAATTACAAAGGTTCGTTGCACATTAGTTTTTGTGTCTGGTATATGCCCAATTGGTAAAGATCCCCAATCTTCTATGATATTTAATGCCAAATTACACAGTTCTTCTCGACGACAGGCTCCAATTACACCAATAACTGCGGCTACTTTTTACATAAGATATATTTCATCCAGGGCTTCTGCTAGAAATTTGTCGATTTGTTCTCTTGTCAATATTTTAGACTTTTTCGGTCAATATCCACTTTCGCTTTAAAAACGCAACTACCTTGTAATATCTGCTAATGTACAGCTTATTATTTATGTATGCCCTTAACATGAAGTAACTTGACCAGAGCATAGCCAATTTCCATATTGTGGACATTTCTTCATATAACGCAAGGAACACTTTTTCACTCGCATTCTTGTGACTAACATTTTTTTGATCACATCATTTTAAGAAATGATCGTAAGTAAATTTGTATTGTTGCTTTGACTTACTACGCAATAATTTAAAAGTAGCTTTATTGGCAGCTTCTTCGATTTTCACCGAGAGACATTCATTTTCTTGATTATTTTTCATCAAACAAGATTTTGCGATTATTTGACGTTACTTGTAAACAAAGACAAATCAACAAATTCGATTTTTTTTACCTTAGCAACTTATTTCATAGATAAATTAAATAAAATTACATTTTAAAAATATTAATAATGTCGACGATAAAAAAATCATAATAATAATCTGGTGACCTAACTTAGGTATTTTATGAAAAAAGTGTTAATTAAATTGAAAAATGATATTTTCATTGTTTACTTTACTGTTACTCTTATGTAGAATAGAGTAGGTATTTTAAGTTCAGCCTATTTAAAATAAAAATATGTGTTACAATCATACCTATGGATCGATAGGCATAACCGTCGGAAACAATTTTCGAAAATAGCAAAAAGCATATTTTTACTTTCTCGTTATTTTACCATAAACATAACAGGGTTGGTATTGACAGATATTTTGTTAAACATTTTTTTTTTGTTTTCTTAGGTCTCTAGGTCAAAACAAATTATTTAATAGTTTTATAACATTTTGATGTTGGTGTGCTTGTCTATTTGTGGTAATTTTTATGCCCAAAGATACTAAAAACTATTAAGGCTAATGTTAACCACATGGCAGTAATTTTTTAAACCATGGTCTTATGTTCACGGTATTTTTTAAGGTTAAAAAAATATTTTAAACATATGACACCCAAATATTTTTTTTAACAATATCTAAAGTTGGTCAGGCAAAGGTTTTAATTCTAACATATTATGCTAGCTAACGACATAAGTTAATGATGTTTTAAAGAAATCAAAAATTTAGTAAAAATCATGTAAAAAACATAATGACGAAAAACAACCAGATTTAATAAGAAAATTCCTTAAAAGATAGTCTTGATTTTACCAAATTAGATAGGTCTCGTCAATCGGTCTTGTTGTAGAAGGTTTTTATTTTAGTCAATTTTTGATCCGAAGTGGTTTTTTGACAACTTTATTAGCGATTGAAACATTAATTTTTATTTTCCATCTTGATTTATAGGATTTCATACACTACTTTGATCATAATTTTAACAAAAGAAATAATAAAAATTTGGTATTTAAAATATGAAATAAATATAAATAAACCAAGACACTAAAAAATTAATTTCTTTGGCTTTAAATTAAACGTGTCATATTAGTCCGGGGGACACTGCAAAACAGCTGGCCAATAAGAGATACGCATGATTTTTTTTATATTACTTTGAACTATAGTCAATTTAAAGCCGCACTGCTGCCTTAGCTCAGCAGGTTCAAATTGGATTTTTTTTACTTAAAAAAACTCATGAAAAATCGTTTTTTTTTTAATATAAGTTAAAAACTATTGATTTTAACCAAGAAAGGAATATAACTAAAACTTATGGTCCAATAAAACTACGTTATTTTTGTTTAATACATTTTTTGTAGCTCTTTAAGTTTTAGAGATATTAACAATTTATATTTAAAATAGAAACGCAAATATCTTAAAAACTAAAAGAGCTACAAAAAATACAAAAAGCAAGAAATGTACTTTTAAATAAGGTCTATGAAAAAACATTATATATACATTTTCAATAAAATAAGTAATCAAGGAGATATAGGCAAAAAAAGTGATTTTGGGCATAAATTTTGCTAATAAAAATATTTTTTGGTACAAGTAAGTATACCAACTCCGATCCATCTAATAATTAATTTAAAATATTTTATTTATTTAATTTAACAAACTAATACAAATGTGCCTCAAAATAATGTAATACACCCATTGCCTCGAGGTGGCACGGATATTTTATTTAATTTTTTTTTGGTCCAATAACGGTACCCATTTTGATCCACTTGAAAACTTTAACTAAAAGAATATATAAACTACATTTTCTAAAAAAAAATAAGTGCCACCCCTATCTGGGTGTTATATACCTGGCAGGACGCTTAACATTCCTTGATCTTTAGAGTTTTTAATTTCATTTCATTTTTTTAAATTTTCAAAAAAAATAAATAAATAAACACATTTACACTAAATAGCAACAACATTTACGTTTAATTTTTTTTTTCACCTGGGAGAAATTTTTGGCCAAAATAACTTTTTTGCTTATATCTCCTTTATTACTTATTTCATTAAAAAAATATATATATATATATATATATATATATATATATATATATATATATATATATATATATATATATATATATATATATATATATATATATATATATATATATATATATATATATATATATATATATATATATATTTTTATTTATATATATATATATATATATATATATATATATATATATATATATATATATATATATATATATATATATATATATATATATATATATATATATATATATATATATATATATATATTTGGTTTTGTCTTGACAAAAAACACTTAATTTTACTTTTTTGTATCTCATCAAGTAAATATAGTAAGTTAGTGCATCCATTTATCAGTTAAACACTTTATTTTTATACACTCATGGACAAAAATATCGAATAATCTTGAAATTTTCCATAAGACGCATTGCTAATTGTTTGTACCAAAAATATTTATATTACCACTTAGAAATCATCAAACAAGGTAAGTGAAACGTAAAGTGTTAAAAAAGTACAATCTCACAGTTGTGTATCATTACAACATTTGTTGTGTTACTGATAAACCCCACAGGGAGTTACACATTTTTAAATTTAATATCGGCCATTTAATTTACTACGGCTTTCTTTTATAAAAAACTTTGTACAAAGTGTGGGACTAAACAGTAGGTAGGTAGCTAGATAGGTTTAAAGTGAGTGGACTTTTTACGCCCTCCACTGCGACCGCTCGGTCTATTGTGGCTCACACCTTTTTATATTTCTTCTAATAGAATCGGACTTCTAATGAATCCGATGCCAGATTGGGAGAGAGTTCTTACATCTCCTCTTACTCGTGTCGCTACCGGACACGAGCACAATGTGTTCTGATGTGTTCTGGTGTCCCTGTCTTCTGGAGAGTATGACGAGCAGACGATTAGATCCATCATGCCCTCCTCTCCCGGTCTTGTAACGTGGGTAGCTACTAGGTCCTTGTTACAGGAACCAGATGTTCTTTCTGAGGCCGCATCTTCGGCCTTATCCTATAAAAACGGTCCTATCCGCTTTCTGTTTAAAGCCAGGAAACCCTTTTTCCTATAAAGGCAGTTCTGTCCGCCTTTTGTTTGGATTCAGGAAACCCTTCCCAAGAACCTGTTTGTTTGGGATCGATTAGCCCTTCCCCGTGAAACAGGCGCCGCCTTACGAAACGGATTCACCCGTTTCGGTTGGCGCACCTTTGTCTGCTTGTGACCTTGAGTGGCACCTCTCGAAACAGATTTATCCGTTTCGATCAGCGCACCTTTGTCACTTTTTTCCTATGAAAGCGGTTCTGTCCGCTTTCTGTTTGGAGCTAGGGAAGTAATAGTCCACCACGGCAGAGCCCCGCATTGCCGCAGTAAGGCTAGATACTCTGAGAGGTCGCCTGTATCTCAGAGGCACCGTTGCGTTGGAGGCACCTGTTTAAGGCACAGGATGTCATTCACTCATCAGCACGGTATTCTAACACCTTGAGTTAAGCCTTGAGTTCATCTTAGCCCCGGATCCCGTTTCATACGCTAGCCAAAAGAGTTGCCGATAACCAGCAACTCTAGCGCATGTTCCAAAAGATCCTACTTGGCCCAATCACAACGACGATGTGTGAACACAGCGGTTTGGGATTAAACAGTAACACAAAAAATGTAATGATTAATGATAATGATACACAACTATGAGATCGTCCTTTTTTAACACTTTACATTTTACTTACCTCGTTTGCTGATTTCTAAGTGGTAATATAAATATTTTTGGTACAGACAATTAGCATTGCTTCTTATGGCAATTCTCAAGATTATTTGATATTTTTGTCCATGAGTATATTAACTTGTTTGCGATAAATATTTTTTAAATATATACATAACATATGTATAATTTTTATAAAATCGAAAATTGTCTAGTTGTACTTTTATATTTTACGTTTGCAACTAATCACTTTACAATTTCTAAAAATCTTATCATTGTTAAAACAGTAATGAATCATGAACTTTACAAAACGGTTTTTTTTTAAACTATTTAAGTGGTTTATTATTCTATGGGGAATTACAAAATCCAAAATATTATTAAAGTATCAACTATATTTAGGGACTATTTATTTAATTTATATCTTTTTATGGCCAACTTATTGTAAGTGCTTGTTAAATATGTTTACTTACTTTATCTTAAGAAAAATAAAATACAAAATAATAAATATACAAAATAAATAATAGTAAAACAATATGCGCTTTTAAAAATTGTTTAAAGGTTTGATGCCTAAAGGTGCCTCCTGATATAGGGGCATTTAGATCAAAATTGACCGAAATAAAGAAATTTTTAAGGCCAGCAGATATTAAGAAAGGTCCCAGAAAAAAGTCTATTTGCTGTGGTTATGCCATTTTTCGAAAAATGCATTCTGGTGCAATAAATGCATTTTTCAATTGCATAATTACTTGCAATAATATAAAAACGATTGGAAACTCGAAAAAATTGCTCGAAAATCGTTATCCAGGGGTTTTTGAAGATGCCGAAATTAATTCTGGCATTAAAATTAACCGAGGGCGCTCGGGGATGGCTCTGTGGGGGTGATTGGGGGGAAATTCCAGCGTCCATGAAAATCACAGCGAAATTGAAAAATCACAAATCTTGAAAATAATATTTTATATAAATAATAAATTGAATTTTTTACTAATATTGAAGTGTCCATTATAAAGTTAAATTTTTAACTTAAATACTAAACATCTTCTTCAAACTCTTCTTCTTCTCCTTCTTCATCTTCTTCCTCGTTATCGTAGTCGGCCTGGTTGGAAATGCCTTTTTGATTAATTGGAAATTTCTGTTCGCGCCGGTCCCCACGGTAACGATACTCCACTCCAAGGGCGTAGCCGGGATTGCATATAAAGGGGGGGGGGCAGCCAAAAAAATCCTAGATTATATTGTTTGTTTTGATCGTTGTTTTTACCTTCTGAGTTTGACATGAGCAGTGGAGGTAGTAATTAAAAAAATATATATAAATCTGAAATAGCTTAAATAAGTGCGAGCGGCGATCGATGAAGGCGCACAACATTGGCTGATCAGTTGCCTCCCCTCTCACCCCGCATGCCGCCCACCCGCTCCGCATCACTTTCTATTTTACTTAGGGTTCTTTACTATTTTTTTAAGTTCTTTTGGTCACAAAACGTTTTATAATTTATTTTTTTATAACAAAAAAAACTACGCTACCTTTGTCGTTATTAGTGACATTTTTTAGAGTAAGAAATGATGTAAACAAAAATTATATTAGAAATCACATCTCTTATAGTTGGATTTAACAAGCATGCCTTTAAGCTTGTCAGTTTCTTAGGTCTTATAAGAAGCTTCGCGAGTTTTGAAGCTTGTCAGAATTAAAATTTACCAGCGAACGACCGCTCTTCTAAGAGGGAGGCCCCTCCCTGCCCATATCTCGCTACGCCCATGGCAAAAAAGGCAAAAAAGATTTCCAAAGCAACTGTTTTTATAATAGGTGTAATCTAATTTATTATTAAATTAATTTTTTTATAATTTATACCCCGGGTAATTCTAATGCCAGAATTGAATTTGATATCCCCGAAAACCTCTGAGTAACGATTTTCGACTGATTTTCATGGACGCTGCAATTCCCCCCACCCCCCTCCCCCAATCACCTCCGGACATCCCCGCAGAGCGACCCCTGAACGCCCCCGGGTAATTCTAATGCCATAATTGAATTCGGCATTCCCGAAAACCCACGAGAAACGATTTTTGGCTAATTTTCATGGACGCTGCAATTTTCTCCCCAATCAACCCACGGACACTCCCGCAGAGCCACCTTCGAGCGCTCTCGGGTAGTTCTAATGTCAGAATTGAATTCGGCATCTCCGAAAACCTTTAAGTAACGAGTTTTAAGCGATTTTTCCCGAGTTTCCAGTCGTTCTTAAAATAATGGAAGTAATTAGGCAATTGCAAAATGCATTTACTGCACCAAAAGGCATTTTTCGACAAATTGCATAACCACACCATATAGACTTTTTTCTGGTAGCTTTCTGAACACAGTGCAGAAAACCGCATCTCGATATCTGCTGGCCTTAAAAATTTCCGGTTTATTTGCTTACATCGATAATACTTTTAAATGTGTTAGGTAAGTAGGTACTAAGATAACTTAACAAAATTTCATAAGGTGGATACGTTGGTGGATACAAAGAAGGTACTGGACATGGGTAAAGGTGATGAAAATTTGGGAAAGACAATCATCAATAATAGGTCCGCATCTATAGCCACTCATTATTACATAAAATTATTTTCATTTAAAAATAACAAAAAAAAGTTTTGATCTTAGCTTAACATTTACCAAAACATTCATAATATTCAGTTTAAAAATATAGAAATATTAAAAAATAAAATTACATCGATATTTTACGATATGTTGCATGAAGTAACGAAAATTGGGAAATAAGAGCAGTGGTTCTCAAAGCAAGCGCTTTTCTTAATTTTCTTAAAAAAAAAAATCGAAGCATTTGTTTTAAAATATATTATTATTGATGATATCTCCATACGTGTTTCAGAATTTAAAAACAATTCAAATGGTCACACACGCTACGGTTAACCGTAGAACCGAGATGTGTGTTGATTTTTAATCTTAATATGGTCGCACGGCTTAAAAAAACTGCACAGTTCCGTTCCAATACACTCCGGTAGACCGTAGTGTGTGTGGCGGGTATAAGTCAAAATTAATTAATTACTTAAAGAGATACAAGAGCCGAAGTATGAAAAAAGCGCTTAGGTAGTAGTAGTATATTTGACCCCGTTATGTATTTATCTAGTTGTTCTTTGGATTAAAACTTTTTTGGTATTTAAGAATAAGTAGTTAAAGGGACGACATATCGCTAATAACGGCCTTCAATCCAAATTTTCACCACTTTTACCCCTGTCCGCCACCCCCTTTGTATCCGTTCACGTGGCCGCCTTTGGGGATTTTGTTCCCTACCTACTCACTGGCACACAATTAAACATATCATAAGATAAGCATAAAAGTCATTGTTGATGATGACCTTTAATTAAACAAATAAGCAACCGTTACCTTTTATTACTACCATTGTATCTACTAGTGTATCCGATTGCGGGGAAATGTTATTATTTGCATTGAATGAACACATTACAATGGAGAAATGTCATATTACCGATGACGTCCAAATATCGGTTCTATCTCTTGGATTAGTATCTATGGTTGTAATGTGTAGGTAGGATATTAGAAGTTGTTCTTAAAAGTAACGCTCACCAAACCTAAATAATTTTTTCGTGGCTTTTCCATTGTGTTTTAAAGACGAGAATAGGCTGCAGTGAGCACAATTATGTCCATGAGAAAGTAAAATAAAAATAAGATAAGATTTTTTTGTGCTCTAATTTAGCATAAACTAAAGATCCTGTAAAGCAGATAGAATAAAATAGAATAGAAAAAATATATCATTTGAAAAATACAGAATTTTTATTGACAAAGCGATTGGGTGCACGATAAATGATTAAAATTAAACAACTAGAAACACAGTTTTAGACTAACGACAGTATCACTAAATAAAATTAGGTAAAAAACATATATTAACACAAAAAATATGGTTAAAAAAATTAAAAGAAATTAATAAAACAATTTTAAATATAATAATTTAAAATTATACACACACACACAAAACACAGTCAAAAAACAAGAAAACAGAAATCTAAGAAATAAATTAAATCAAAAAAAATCCTTTTCATGAAACCCAAATAGCTTTAACCTCCTTGCGAAATTTTTTGTCAAGACTTAATCTTTTAATACGCATAAGAAGATGAATAAATATTTTCTTACTTTGTATAATACAGAATCTTTTACTTGACTAGGTGAAGATAAAGGCAATTTATTATTAAATATTTGTCGAGTATTGTACAGTTGCAGGCGAAAAATTCTGGACACTTAGGTTAATTGTGGTTAGTAAGTGAGTTTTTACTTTTAAGGCCTTAGGCAATTAAACTGATAAAAAACGTAATTTTTTTAAATAAGCAACGTTTTTTACCAAAAAGCAAAATAATTACTTAATAAATATCAACGGATAACATATAATAACAAGATTAATATAATATATTTAATTTAAAACAAATTTATTTTTAATAAAATGGAAAAGTGCAAACTTTTCCACAGAAATTTACCAATTAAAAAGTAAATTATGAGTACATATTTCGTTTTTAAAGAAAACAACAGTAAGACATACAAATATCAATAATTAGTTTAAAACGCTTGGGCATGGATGCAATCAGTCTGGTTATGATGTGCATTTAGTTGTTTCATATTTCCTTAATATTGTTTTATAGCTCATTTGCCATTTTCTGGACGAAAATTATTGGCTAATAACGTGACCCCAAAAGTTTTCTATGGGATTGACATTTGGACTCCTTGAGGGCCAACGTAGTAAATTTATATTATTTTCTCGCATCCAGTCAGCAATTTTTCTTCCGTGTGAACAGGGCGGTTGTCTTGTTGATAAATAAACTTTAACTGGGAAAAGATATTAGTTGATGAGGTTAGCATAACATTTTGTAACATTATATAAACTACTCCTCTAAATCTTCTATTAATGCGGTGGCAAAACCCTAGACCTCTTGCAGTCATATATCCTTACAAATTAACTAAAAATCTACTTTTTGCTTAAACTTTTTGGCTATACTTAATTTATTCTAAAATTTTACTTCAAATTCAAAAATGGAAACTGGGCATCTTCAATAAAACAAATCTTATGTCCTATCTTCTGTCTGGACCTCCTAGCATTCTCTAAATTCTTTGCAAAATCTGTAAAATAATCTAATATTTTTAATATAAAAAATCTGCGTCTGTCAAATTATTAACTTATAATATAATAAAGATAATAAAATATTAAGCATCAGTAAGTAGTAGTTTTATTATTAGTTAGAAATATAAAAACGTGGTAAATTTCTTTTTTTATATCAGCAAAAAAGGTCTGGTAAGAAAATTGTTTACCTTCTAACACGTAACGTTAGTAAATAAGGAGCAAAATTAAATAAAGCTGAACCCCAAAACATTTTCTTCGGTAAATAAAAGAAAGTTTAACTTCTAATATAATTTCTACTTCAAATGAAAAAGTTTAGTTGCCGGCAGAGGTTAGTTAAGAGTCTACTTAATACAAAGTTTCTAGGTTTGTAATTATTAATTGATTCTTTAGCTAACAAATTATCAAAGTTTTGGTTGTAATTTTGTTTCGTTTTCTTTAAAAAATAAATAATACTACTGACAGCCATCTAACCAGTCACAACTTTATTAAAAAAAAAATTGGAAACCCTTCGTTTTTAAAAATAATCTGTATGTGGCTGACTCAAAAATAAATTACACAGCATGTGAAAAAAGGCAAGTAGTCCGAACTTTATATGCAATATACATATATATCCCAAAGTATTTTTTCCTCCTGAATACAAACATAGAAAATTTGGTATTTATTTTCTAATTGTATATTTATTTAAAAAAGACCAAAAAATGAAAATTCACCCTCAGAATTGATGTGTCTGAGGCTTTTTTTAATCTCATTTTTAATGTATTTTGCAATGGTTAGGCCTAACACATATTAGTTGAATTCTGTACAGGCTTATCCATTATATTTTGACACCCACCTACAGCCTTTATTATGGTCGATAGAAAAAAACTTTAAATACAAAAGTTTTAAGGCTGAAAACGAACCACCAGTTTTTTTATTCGGAAAAAAATAAACATTGCAAAACTGTCAAAAATCAACCAATTCTATATTTGTTAATGAAACACCCTGTATACTGTTAGATAAAATGAAAAAAAAAATTTCCTGACTTCAAAAATATATAGTTTATTGATATTTGGTTAAGCCGTTTTTAAAAATATTTATGTATCAAATTATCCGTCAGTTAGGAAACGTCGCGTCGGTCACATCTCGCGGTAGATCGTCAAGTATGCCTTGATGCAAAGTGTAGCGGCTTCGTTGCAATTGTTTTAACAACGGTAGTTATGACAACTATAAGCGCCATTTTTCATCCACGTACTTGTCATTTCAAAATAAAAGCATATTGCGTAGACCAAAAACTTCTTAAAATTATTCTGAGGAATGAAAACGTCAAATAATAAAATCTTTTTATTCAAAATATCAAGGCTCTTCATCCAAATTTCTTTGAACTGTCCTGGGCTTTCTTTGAATACTATTTCGTTCTTCAAAATGTTTACATATATTTCTATTATTATTTATTAATGGACTTCTTTGCTGGTATATTTGTCGATATTCGATTCTAACTCTTGTCGCATTATTACCGTTTGAATAAAATAATCTAATCTTATTATTTGACGTTTTTCTTTCTCAGAATAACCCATTTTAAGAAATTTTTGATCAACACCATATGCTATTATTTTTAAATGACGAGAACATGGATAAAAAATGCGCCTATAATTGTCATAACTACCATTGTTAAAACAATTGCAAATGCAGTCGCTACACTTTTTATCAAGGCATACTTGACTATCTACCGTGAAATGTGGCCGACGTCCCCTAACTGACAGATAATTTAAAACAAATATTTTAAAAACGGCTTAACCAAATGTTAATAAACTATATATTTTTGAAGTCAGGAAAAAAAGATTTTTCATTTTATCTAACAATATACAGGATGTTCCATTAACAAATATATGGTTGGTTGATTTTTGACTGTTTTGCAATGTTCATTTTTTCGATCTAAATGAAAAAACTGGTGGTTCATTTTCAACCTTAAAACTTTTGTATTTAAAGTTTTTTTCTATCGGCCATAATAAAGGCTGTAGGTGGATGTCAAAATATAATGGATAACCCTGTACGTTATATAACTTTCGTGGTAAAGAGGTTTTTTTAAGGATTTAAATAGGTGGATTTGTTATGTTAATTATAAACAAACTACACAAGGAATGAAGTAAGACATGTACAAAAAACTAAAAACAAGAAACACAGAGAGGAACATTTTTCAGAGATAACAACGGTCCGACCGTATATTAAAAATGTAACAGATCGAATAGGATGGATATTGGAGAACCACAAAATTTAAACCTACAACCACAATACAGCAAAGTCTGAGATCTGCTAAGGATAAAAAAATCCCTCTCGAAGAGTCTACATAATTCCATGCAGCTGTGGGTTGGTTTATATAGGTTCTTTTTTAAACCTAAAAGCGCAGTATCAACACCAAGCTTAAAGAACACAAAAGAAGTTGTCGATATGGACAAACATAGAATCTTTTTTGATGACACACTATTTCTAGATAGAACAGCAAATTATTATCGAAGAATATACAGGAAGGCAATAAAGATACGGAAACATAAGATCAACTTTAATAGAAAAGATGAAGGCCTTATTCATAGTAAAACTTGGATAGCAGCACTAAAAGATACAAAAACGCTAAAAATAAATATAAAGTATATTATTTAATACTAAATATATATATATATATATATATATATATATATATATATATATATATATATATATATATATATATATATATATATATATATATATATATATATATATATATATATATATATATATATATATATATATATATATATATATATATATATATATATATATATATATATATATATTTATTAAAAAAATTCCGGTGACACTAATTTTTATACGAGATTCGGCATCAGCAGGACCATTATTAATCCCTTTAATCTAATTAATATTAAAAGTTTGTTTTAAAACTAATCTAGGTTTGGTTAATCTACTGAAGGGATCAGTCTGCCCAAATCACAAACAGATATTGAAGTGGTAGGTGATATCTAAAACTTTGAATTTTTTCCCGTCTGTATCCAGATAATAGCAAGAAGTTCCTTTTCAATTGTAGAGTAATTTTCTTCATCGCTATTTAAAACACGAGAGGCAAATGCGATAAGTTTATCATTGCTGTTACACAAAACAGCTTCTATCCACTTAGATCTGTTTTAAAAATAAAGTATCATTTTATTAAATTTTACTTGTTATAATTTTAATTAAGGTCCTACCTTCCATGGTAAACCTGGTATATTCTTTTTTTTTATTTTTGATCCAGATAAAAACTATCACTATGTATATATATATATATATATATATATATATATATATATATATATATATATATATATATATATATATATATATATATATATATATATATATATATATATATATATATAAAACTTTTCATAGATAATTTCTTACTAATTCTGACAGAACTTTTTAATATTACTATTAAATTTTTTGTTACCATCTTTTTAAGCATCTTTTTCTAATTATTCAGTTACATTTAAGCAAGTTCCCATTAGGGTCAGTCGACTTTACTGTTTTGTGTCTCTGTGGAGTAAACAATGCTTAATGACAGTTTATCCACATTAAGATCTGCTTTTTGTAGCTAACGAATTAACAAGGTCTTTTGACACATTTATAAAATTACTTTGAGCTATAAAAACCGTTGGTTAGCCTCGATATTATAGTAGGAGAGCTGGTGAACAATTTTAAGTAGGGTCTTGAGGCACTTTTAAAAATTCCTTAAATGATACCCAAACTGGCTGAAGGGTAGCGGCCCCCTATCAACCCTTGAATTACAAAAATTTAAGGTTTGGTAGGGGGCCACTACCCTTCAGCCGGACCCTGACTTTTATGTTAAGAGGTCCTTTAAGGACAATTACACAAATTTTCAAAATGCCTTAAAAACCTACTCAAAATTGTTCACCAACTTTTGGACTATTAGGATTTATGAAGGTAGCAGATTAGCCTTAAGGCTCGATGGTATCTGCAAAGTACCAACGAATGGTGTATCTAAAATTGATTTATTAAATTGTTTTGTTTATCAGAATAGTGACCGTTATATTATTAAGGTAATTAAGGGGATTTTAAAAATTTGTTCTTTTTTTTAATTTATTAATTGTCATTGAGTTTTGGTAGACATAGTTTATAAAACACAAATATTATTTTGTTTTTTACACAAATATAATTAACTAAATATTTTGCAAATATTAAAATTAAATTGTTATTGAAAAGATAATTTTAAGGACAATACAAGGTACTTTATTTTATAAGAGGTTTTCTAAGTGTTTTTTTTTATTTAAAAAAATGTCCTATCAATGAAAATTTCGTTAAAAAAACATGCCTTTATATAAAAGTTTGTTAAGGTGTAGTAAAACAGACCTATTTTTGTTGTTATTCTAACCTTAACAAAAATAATTAATAATGATTAAAGTCCTACTTGCTTGTTTTTTTATTAGTGCGGCTTCTGCACTAGCCATAGAAAATAAAAATACTACGCTTACAAAATTAGGAGTGACATCATATTACATTTCTTCTGATGCTGTAAGTTTTGTTTACTTTTTTTATCGTAAGAACGTATTGTATGCTTTTCTTTTTCTTTAATTTCTTTTTGTATTTTTTAAAAATTAACTATTTATTTGACAAGTTACGTATCTTTTGCGTACTTAAAATTGTATAGATTAAGTAAACACCCTTTAGTTAAAGTTTGAATAACGTTGAACCAATTTTAACCAAACGGTTATAATGTATCACACATATTGCGTTATAGAATAAAATATGACTTAAAACTTTTAATTATTAACTTAATGTTTAATTGGTCTTTAATTACGAAACTAACTAATTTTTTAAAACGACTAAGTAAAAAATAGGTTTTTTACAAAATATAGTCAGCTTAGATAAGCGACTGGTAAGCCGCAATATCCCAAAAAAGCAAGATCAAAGGTTTACTGTTTGCCTGATTTCTTTTTTCGGCGTTATTTTGCAAAATTAATTTTGAATTTTGATAGTGTTTTAAGTTTTTTTGCTGGTCCTTAAGAGGTTAGTTATAAATGATTTTAACTATTAAAAATGATCTAATAATAAATACGGATAAGTGACAGCTGAATCGCGATATCCAGAAAACGCGAAATCGAAAAATTAATATTTGTTTGGAATTTTAGCAATGCATATTCTAAAAGTAAGTTTAAAATGTTTGTTATATTTGTAGTTTCTAAGTTATTTCTTTTATTTAATTTACCTTAAACTACGTGCTAATAAGTTATTTTATAAACAATATTACCGTTAACAGCTTGTGACCAGAAACAATATATTTAGTTCGTCAAAATTGGGTTTGTATATATTACTTTAGGTTTTTTATAATAGGTGAAAATATATAAGTATATTATTTAATACTAAATAAAATGCTTTTAAATTTTAATTTGTATACGTAAACTTAATTGTAATCCTGATGCTTTAATTTACAAAAAAAATTCGCACACCGCCATTTGTGCTTCTAGTAGCATTTTGAGTATCATCTTGAAATTGATGGGATATCTTTATATGTATCTCGGATTAAACCAGAGCTATCCTGAGCAGAATTATTATCTCTTCGATAGCTATGTGCCTAGGAAAGTTTACAGCCCCTATAATATTTAATTAAATAGCAAATTTATACTTTAAACATTGAAGGAACAAGGTATTGCCTGATTTTAATGGGTTTATTTTGGGATAACTTAATTAATAAAATTAATGGTTTAATATTTTGCTGATTTTAATTTCTGTACCCTGTATTATTTGAACTGATTATACCTTGAAATTTAAAAGCACACTATTAAGAATTGAAAATTGCCTGTTTTTTTTATAAATAAGGTAATAATAAAAACGTAGATACTCCATTTGTAGTTTATGATTTAAGCTTAAGAATGTATATATATATATATATATATATATATATATATATATATATATATATATATATATATATATATATATATATATATATAATCAAAATTATTTATTTTGTTGATGTTACCATGACGACGACTTCCTAGTAAATTTTTCGTTGTGAGTAGGCTGCATGAATTAAATAAGTGAAAAGTTTTCTGTCAAAATTTGACATTATGACATTTTATGATTTGATTTTTAAATGAATTCCATAAAAATACTGAAACAGAAATAAAAATGTTCCGCAAATTTTAGCAATATATATATATATATGAATTACTAAAGGTCAAAATAAACTTTATTTAGAAATTTAAGATGCCTTACATTTAGCTAAAAGAACCAAACATATATATTTAAGTATTTCATTTAAAAGCTAGTTGAAACTAAGTAAACAAAAAATTTCAGATTTAGATTTATTATTTTATATTATGACAACTGTCATAGTAAGTTTAATTTTTAAATCAATTAATCGACAAAGATGTGACATTTTTTTAACGAATACCCCACGGGCTAAAACTATTTTCCGGTAATTTTTTTTCTCGTATTTACTCATGATTTTGTTGCGAATATTTCACTAATGTATAAATTTTCCCCTAAGACACGTTGCCTAGACAACGTGGTATTTTCACTTACTTACAAACAGAGAATAATCGAACCTATTTGATTTTATTGTCAATTATAAACCCTAAAATCAGTCAAAATGAGTCAATTTGGTCAGGTACACTGTGGGTATTACAAGTGAAAAAAAAATACGGTAATTGTTTCATATCACTGTTTCGTCTATTTCAAAAGATTTTTAAAAATTTCTTTTTTAGGCTACTTATATGGACACAATATAATAAAAATTTAGTGGGGGAGCTTTAAAAATATGTTTCAATAATTTTTTATTAACAAATATACACTAATACACACTTACCGGATGGAGGAGTGAACAGGGGTGCTGCGGACGGGGTTGAAACAGCAATAATCCAACAGGAGATAAAAAGTATTTTTACCCACGAAACTATTTCTTTATGAAAATATAACAAAAGCTGCAAAATTGCACAATAATTCATTGGTTACAATCGTACGGCCATAACAGGAGCCATTATAATAATATAATATGAAATAAATTGCGATGTTGCCAAACTTTGCATCATTCCCGGTACTATTAATATATGTCTATAAATTGCAAAGTTAAAGAGAAAATACGATTGTTTAAGAAGAAGGAAAACAATAAAATTACATAGACTCGCGTCTAGAGAAACCTCGCTGACGAGCTTCTTGACAGTGTCGACACATGAAACTTGCTTTATTATGCAAGTACTCGGCGCGTAATTTGAAAAGTAGGCTTTTTCTGAATAAATGCATTTAATGTAAAAAACAAATTATGGGTCTTTTCTAATACGTCTCCGCATTTTTACGTCTGGAAAAAATAAAAAGCCGCTTTGCTAACCAGAACTAACCATTACCGACTAGAACTTAGGGCTTTTGAATTTGTCTAAATTATTTGTAAAAGTTATAAATAAAATTTTAACAATGTATTAGAAAAATCCGGGTAATATATATTTACTCTTTAAAAAAAAATATAACTTCTACCATATCATAAATTAAAATGTTAATAACTATATAGGTATAATTTAGGCAAATTCAAAAGCCCTAAGTTCTAGTCGGTCATGGTTAGTTCTGGTTAGCAAAGCGGCTTTTTATTTTCCCAATTAGAGATAGTTTTTGTGTTTATCTCCTGTTGCATTATTGCTGTTGTATTTCCCCCCAGCATCCCTGTTCACTCCTCCATCCCGTAAGTTTGTATTAGTATATATTTGTTGTTAACAAAATATTAAAACATGTTTTTGAAGCTCCCCCACCGGATTATTATTATATTGTACCCATATAAGTAGCCTGTAAAAGAAATTTTTAAAAATCTTTAAAAAGAGCCGAAACAGCTATATGAAAAAATTACCAAAAATACATTATCATATTATTATTTTATAATATATTAATAAATACTAAAATCCTTATTTCTTTTTTATGTAGGTATCTTTCGTCCAAGCCTGGGGATTTTGTGAAAATTATGGATTAAAGTTTGTATCATTTGGAAATGATAAGGAGAATACCAATGTGCTTCATTACCTTGATGATCTTGGTATATCCAAACCAAGTAAGCTTTTAGCTGTCAAATAAAACGTATACTATAAGAAAAAAAACCCTTTGTTAAAACTGAAACATTGAAAAAATTTACACAATTTTTGTTTTATTCGGGTTTTATCAAGGATGATACTTAGACTTTCCTTCTTCTTAATTTTAAATTAAAAAATTAGTTAAGTCTTATTTTAGAATAAACAATTTAACGCTGCAAAGTAGCTTGAGGATCCGTATAGATATTTCGAACTTGTTGGAAAACAGCTATTTTTTTTCAATATCTCAACTAACACCCATAATCCAGTCTCGAAACTTGTAAAAATTTGTAGCCCAGTCAATATACACATTAGGGTTAGACTTAACCCTTTAGGCAATAAATTCTGCAATTAGATAGTGAAAAACAATAATCTATCAAATAATTTTTTTTATGATTTTTGATTGTTTATGATTTTTAATTGTTTAAATTAAAACTTTTTTATAAACAAAAGTTTTCAATAAAAGTTCTAGATTGTGATCTTAGCTACAATTTTTGTTTACATTTTTTTACAATATCTTAACTATTAACAAAATTACAGCTGATTTTTAAAAACAGTAATTTTTAAGTACTGCGCATGCCCAATTTTTTAAAGTTCTCTTGGAATTTCCATCATTGACTCTTTGATTAATAATATCAGATGGAAATTTGTTACAGAAAAATAGGGAATCGAGATTATTTATAAAAGAAAGCCTAAATTTTTGGATAACAACGTTTTATAAAGATTTGATTTTTTTTTCTCTGCTAAAATTCACTTTGAAATATTGCTTTTTATTTTGACGTAATATGCACAAATTTTTCTTCATTATTGTAATTATTATTAAAACTGATATTTTTTGGCAGATTTATCCTTCAATTCCTACTTTTTGATATTATTATATATATATTATTTTACTCAAACTGTTTTGTTTTTTTCTGCAAGTACTTTAGAGTGTATACTTTTAAATGATTACTTTTTTTATATATAAATAATATTAAATTCAAATGGTGCACTATTTTTACTTATAAGTAAAAAAAAATGTGACTTATTAAAATAAAATGTTAATAGTTTTTTTAGCTAAATATTAACTATTGAAACTTCACAAGTACACAGATGAATATTTCCAGCAGCGATTAAGCCGCGTTTAAAATATACAACTTGTTTAATAAACTTTTGTTTGTTGGACATGTTTAATAAAACTTTTGTTTTACAAACTTTAAACTTTTGTTTATCGAACTTCTTTAAATGTTTGTTTTTAAAGAAAGAGCTGAAAAACCCTTTGGCATCTGCAAAATGTTTAAATCTTCACCTCTAGTTGCAATGATAGCTTCAAGCAATGAGAACGTGATGCTTGCTGCCGCCGCTTGTGTCGTTATATGCTGTAAGGGCTAAAATACGGTTTTGGGTACGTCCTTCATTGGAAGCAAGAAAGAAATATAGTGGTAGTGATTTAATACTCGATTTGAAAAGACTTATTAATTTTCGCATCTTTTTCTCATTTTCACCAGCTTCAACAACTAACTGTTCATCTAATTCAACCCAAGCATCGCGCCGTTTGTTTCTGTTTTTAAAATCGTCTAACGTATAGTCCCACAAAAGTTTTCTTTTCTGATATCCCTCGATTAACTTAAAAACGTCTGCCTGACGCCACTCCATTAGCACAAAATTGAACAGACAGGTTATGCGATGTTTACTAGATGACAGCCGGAGACAAACTGACCTGTTGTATAAGCAAGTTGCTTGGCGCAAAACAATTCTAAACATGTTTGATACACAAGTTCATGAAACGTTTGATGTTTACCGACTCGGACCGGGAAGGCTGCAATCGGGCTGAGAGGGTTTAGGTAGTAGCAAATTTCTTCATGGAATTGCTCCTTAGTGCTCCTTACAAGCCAAAAGTTTGGTTTAGATATGTGAATGACACTTTCGTAAACTCCATCTTACAAATTATTAAAATATATACAAAAGTTTTAGTTTACCAATTTATCTATAAATTTTATTTTAAAAATTGCTTTTTTATTTTCATTTTTTAAAGAATAACGTTAAAATAATGCTGGTAAAAAAGGGACCTCTTACATACCTGTACGATTGACTCTATTCAAAAATTTGCTTTACCTCCATAATAAATAAACATATAAAAAAATTTGTAGCTTAAGATTTTAGATACAACTTTTATAAAAAACTTTTTTTTGTATTTTGGTTTTTTTAAAAGTTATATGAAAATAATAAAAATTCAGGTAGATATAGGTGCACATCCCTGGAGAATTTTTTTTGCATGGATAGCTCGACTGTTAAATTATCTTAATTTAAAATTTTAATTTCTGACGGGTAGATTTTGGGAAAATTTTGTGTCTATTGACTGGGCTATTGCATAAATACTATTAAGTAGTTCGTAGTAAACCTATTTTTTTCAATATTATTTTCTTTGTTACTAAATACCTGTTGACAAGATATTTCCGGTTAGGTTCTACCCGACCTATTTAGATGGTATAGTTTCTCATTTATTAGTTTCCCAGTAATAAGCAAAACAAAGTATAAAAAATATATATTTTTGAATTGCCTAGGCATACATGAAAAAATTTAAGTATGTACTTGAAGTAAAATGTTACTTTAAGCACTTTTCTGTACTTGAAATATTTTACTTTAAGTACTTTTTATCAGGAAGTATTTGTACTTGTATTTGATTAATTTGTATTAAAATACTTGAACTTTTACTTAATTTGACGTAATAAATTACTTGAATTATTTTTCTAATTACTTAAAGTATTACGATTTATTTAAAGAAAAAAAAATAATCAAGTACGCCAATTTACTCACGTTAGATAATCGCGCAAACAGGTTAAAACAAGAAAATCGCCCGACCTTTGCTGACTCTGATACATTATAGCTCTTGATTCAATTGTTAACGGCATCAAGAATGGTAAAATTACAATTATTTTTAAATACCTTTAAAATTATAGGTACTTAAAAAAACATCAAAATATTGTATAGATACTAGATTAAAAAAAATTTAAAAATATTGTTAATTTGTTTCTAACTTCATTTAAAGATACCTGCATTTAAAATGTTATTTCACAATCATTATCTCGACACTCTCTTCTCTTCAAGCTCTTCTCCCAGCTTTATTATTTTTTTAATACGGAACCAACTTGTTTTAATTAATATTTATAATACTTAAAGGTCTATAACTTTAGGGTACGTGCATTAGTTTGACATATGTTTGTTGTTAGAGAAAAAAGAAATATGATCATTTATTAAAAGGGTCAAACTGCAGAAAATATTGAGTTAATCAATAGTTTTCAGAGGTCATAAGGTTTCAAAATATAAAATAAAATATCCATTCGTATCGAATTAAAAAGTTATATTGGACCAAACCCGAAAAATTTTCAAAAAAAAAATAATAACTTTGCTAAAAATCTCAATACACACATCACAATAAAAGACTTTACTGGTAAGGTAAATCGTTAAGTTATCAAGGTATACATTTTCTTTTGCGCTAATACATTTTAGGCTATCATTTAACTTTATTTAAAAAAATGCTAGTTAAGTAAATCTACTTTTACTTTCAGTACTTTTATTTACTTCAGTTATTTTGGTTTACTTTAAGTACTTTGTTTTACTTTAAGTAGAATACTTGGGTAGTTCTTCAAGTACTTTTTGAATTTACTTGGAGAAGCAAGTACATTTTAACGAGTACTTTTACTTGTACTTGAAGTACTTTTTAAAAAATCATAAACTTGGTACTTGTACTTGAGCACTATTTAGGAGTACCTTGACAGCTCTGTGCCTACGTTAGTTTTAAGCAGATTGTCCTTCAATTTACCAATTAAAAATATATATGAATATACAATATTTTCCATAATATATTTTTATTATCATTATTACAACCACTGAAATATTGGCATATTTAAAAAATATTTTTTTTAATCGCAATATATTTTTTAGATAACTTTTGGGTTGGTGGATTATATTTAAAAAGCGGCCTAATAAGTAAATGGTACTGGGTTAACGGCGAAAGCTTTGTTTATTCAAATTGGTGGGATAGCGCTTTAGTAACTGGCGATAACTGCATGAGATGGGACTACACTACTTCCGCAACGAGTAACGGAAAGTGGTATGCTACTAGCTGCTCAAACGCGTACAAATTCATTTGTAAAGAATAAAGTGATATTTAAGTTTTATAATAGAAAAATTACAACATTAACTGTAGTAAAAACCTAACTATGCTTATATAATAAGGACCTTTAATATTTTCTGTATTTGTAAAGTATATAAAATATATTAAATAGCTTTTTAGTATAATTTTTTATTTTGATTTTTACCCAACCGCTGTGTTCACACGTCGTCGTCGTGGCTGGGCGCTAGGGTTGCTGGTTATTGGCAACTCTTTTGGCTAGCGTATGGAACGGAATCCGAAGCTAAGATGAACACAAGGCTTAAATCAAAGTGTTAGCATACCGTGCTGATGAGTGAATGACATCCTGTGCCTTAAACAGGTGTCTCCAACGGTGCCTCTGAGATACAGGGCGACCTCTCAGAGTATCTAGCCTTACTGCGGTGATGTGGGGCTCTGATGTGGTGGACTATTACTTCCCTGGCTCCAAACAGAAAGCGGACAGAACCGCTTTAATAGAAAAAAAGTGACAAAAGTGCGCTGACCGAAACGGATAAATCCGTTTCTAGAGGTGCCACTCAAGGTCACAAGCAGACAAAGGTGCGCCGACCGAAACGGGTGAATCTGTTTCGAAAGGTGCCCCTGAAGTCACCGGCGCCTGTTTCACGGGGAAGGGCTAATCTATCCCGAACAAACAGGTGCTTAGGAAGGGATCCCTGAATCCAAACAGAAGGCGGACAGAACCGCCTTTATAGGGAAAAGGGTTCCCTAGCTTTAAACAGAAAGCGGATAGGACCATTTTGATAGGCTAAGGCCGGAGATGCGGCCTTAGAAAGAACATCTGGTTCCTGTAACAAGGATCTGGTAGCTACCCACGTCACTAGACCGGGAGAGGAGGGCATAACGGATCTAATCGTCTGCCATCTCTCCAGGAGACAGGGACACCAGAACACATCAGAACACATATTGTGCTCGTGTCCGGTAGCGACACGAGTAAGAGGAGATGTAAAAACTCTTTCCCAATCTGGTGTCGGATTCAATAGAAGTCCGATCCTATTGGGAGAAATATAAAAAGGTGTGAGCCACAATAGACCGAGCGGTCGCAGTGGAGGGCGTAAAAAGTCCACTTACTTTAAACCTATTAACCTATCAACCTATAATTTTTTATCTTCTTAAATACATTGTATAATAGAGTGGACTGTAAGTTACTTTTTTTGTCTTTATGATAGCCCACCAAGGCTTGTATGGAGCCTAAGTTCTAGGTAAAGGGGGTGCACAGAAATATATGCACTTGATTTTTCATAAATTTCTTAAAATTGTAATAATTAAATTAAATGTTTTTGGTATGTATCCAGACGTTTTTAGGTAGGTAAAGTAAACGGTTAAAAAAAGTATTAAAGTGACTTTATCAATAAATCATTCTTCTCATTTTCTAAATTATCAAAATTTTGACAATCCAGATATTTTTATTTAGTAACTGGATGTGCTCTTATATTACATTTATCCATTACCTTGCAAACAAATAAGTAAATAGATATAGTCCAGTCGTTAGAGGTTTTCTCCTCTAACCACCACCAAAGTTAATGAAATTTGGCATACTAGTAGATTTTGAGGCGAAAAATCGAAAAATCGACGAATCCTTGCTGAGAAAGAGGGTGAAACTACTCTCAAGAAGGAATAGTTTCTTCTTAAAAATAACGCTGCCATTCAAAAGAACGAAAAATTTTCCTCTAGAAATGACTATTTACACATCTAAGATGTTTTTGTTTTATGTTTGAGAAATTTTCACCCCTAAAGACTCGCCAAAGCGCGCGAAATTGATTGTTAAAAATTTTTCGACAGTTTCCGTACTGAAATTAAATTTTTGCTATTAGGAAGAAGAATCTCGTGAAGAGTATATAGCAAACGAAAGAACAAGTTAAATCCTTTATTTCTTGCACGCTTATGTTAGCAAATTCGTTTACATAAATAAATAATGTTATTGTAACCATAAGACATGGCAAATTTTTTATTCTTATATGCTTGTAGCTTGAAAACTATAGCAACTTGAGGGTGAGATATATTTTTTAAGTCAAGTGTTTATCATTTCTACCATTTGGCTGGACAGGATTTACTTATTTTTTGTGTGACGAGCTTTGCAAGTTGTAAACGTTTTTGACCGTATTATCCTGTTAACTAACAAATCAGATTTCGATCATTTTTCGCATTATAAGCAACATGTTAAAAGTATTATTTTAAAGAAGAGGGTTACATTTTTCAATATACTTAAGAAATTCAAATAATTCGAGAAGTTTCCCCCTATACTTTTCTGATAGAGCAAGGCCCAAGCTGCAAAATGCATGTAGGTACTTGAATTTCCCGGGGATGCTCCTGGAACGGCTATTTTAACTTGGAATATGCGATAAATCTTATGAAAAAAGTTCGTATCTCCTATAGATGCAGGCTGCCATGTTGGATTATGCGCAGAGCAGGCAAAACAACGCGTCGTCTTTGCACAGACGGCATGTTCGGTGTATTTACAAGCTAATTTGTCCTTACCGTTGTTAAATAATTTCTTGTGGAAGTGTTTATTTACATACCTGCCAATAGTGGACAGAAAAATAAAAGAAACAGAAATTGAATAGAAATAAAATTTATAATTATGAAAAATGTTTATATAACTTTTTTTATAGGCAATTTAAAAGGCTGTATTTTTGTTTTATAAAATTTGTTGTATCTCTTATAGATTTTGAGATATTAACATTTTTTTAAATTAAATAATATCAATATCCCAAAAACTATAAAAGCTACAACAAATTTTATGAAACATGAATTATGTATTTTTACAAGACATTTAATTTGGGTAATTTAACTTTTTTGTCTAAATGCAATACTTTTCAAATTGTAATTAAAAAACCGAATTTCCGGGATTTTTTCCCTGAAAAAAAATAGAAAATTATAATTTTTTATTTGTTTATTTACAAATTTAATAACGATGCCTAAGAAATCTTGGTTTAATGATTTATCTTATTTTTCCTACCAGTTCCCCTGTCTTTTCCCCCATTACCCGATTTCATAAGCTATGTCTTTTGCGATTAATACTTTTCTTGAACTTATACGTTAAAAATTTATTTTTTAAGCTATTTTAAGCCAAAATGATTGATAATAATTGACTGTTAACTTTTTAGACGAAACTATCCCAAAAATTATGTTAAACGACTGCGAAAACCTATAAAGTATAGAGAATATACCTGCATAGTTCTTTATCCCATTTTCTTGTTTAAACAATATATAATTTTTTTTGTGTAGAAAGTTATGAATTCTTTATTACTACAAGCTGTGAGCCGGAAGATCGCAATTACAAGCTACGTGTTGCTTATTGATATCGGGCTAGCTTTGAGCGCCAAGCAGACCATTTTGCAACATAAAATTGTTAATAACAATTAACCATCAATTTTCTTAAAAATAGAGATTAGCTACCAAAAAAAAATTAGATAAAAAGTACAAAATTTCAACTTGAGATCTCAAAAATTTATAAAATACAAGCAGCGCCGTACGTATTGGCGCCCCCTGCCTCCTTCCTAACTACGAGCCTAATCACAACTTTGGGATTATCATGCTGTTTTTTCTATCGCACTTGTAAAGTCCACTGCAAAATAAATTAGGACTTTTTTGCGTTATTTCTGCTATTAAACGATATTACACATTTTTTCATGTTTAAGGGTGGTTTTCACCCCCTTTTCGACATCCCTGAGCAAGGATTTTGGTATTTTCGGTTTTCGGGTACCAAATACTACATCTGTGCAAAATTTTATCAACTTAGGACTCGGTCGGAGGTGGGGGGCTATTTTTGCCTCTAACGATTGGAATTTATAGGTCTATAGTTAGAAGGACGAGTCTAATCGTAAGATAATTTTTTGAATACTTCTAGTTAAAATATATAATGTTATAAATACCAAATAATAATATTTTAGAATTAACTTAATAACTAAATCTATATTTAAAAATTAAAAACTTCATCAAGACCTAGGTCTTCTTGGATTGTACGTAGTACCGATGCTGCATTACCCCGTTCTTCAGCTAAATCAATTCTTTGGATAAGGAAACTTCGAGATTTTTTGCATGGATTTTTTTTGCAAATTTCATTTATTAAACCTTCAGCCTCATCATCCAAAGAACCAAAAGTTTTAACAGCAAAAGAAATGAAGATAAAGCTGTCTTCAAGCTCTTTATATTTTAGATGTTTTTTATTCTCGGCAAGACGATGCGTAGCGTATGGCTGCAAGTAGCGTCCCAAAGTAATTGTTTTCCATCTACACGTTTCCCATCGCTTCTGAAAATTCCAAGAGGATTTTCAGCTAAAATCAGAACTCTCTTGATAATGTCATTTATCTGACTGTGTCTAGAAAAACGCCCTACGCTTTTTTTGCAGCTTAACCCATTTAGGCCATAAATATCAGCATTTTTGCCGCAAACGCAGGTGTGCTCTCCACACACAGGCAGACCAAGTCTAAAAGCGATGGAAATATGTAGAATATTTTATTTTCTAACAAATTTCCCATGGACGAAGATGGAAGTGCGATAATCCAAGCATTACTTTCTGGGGCCTGAGGAGCAGAAGGCAGAAACAGACAGGGTGGATGTATCTCTTATTCCGAGACCTCCATTTTACTGGAAGAGTGCTTTGTAACCAAGAATTTAATTTAATATCACAATTTGTTATGTCTTGAACCAAACTCTGTAATACATTATCAAATTTACAAAGTAAATCTGGAGATTTCCAACAAGGTTAACATCTTAACAAATAAGACATTCGAGATATAACGCGCGTAAAGGACACCATAATGCGTCAGTCAAACGTCGTGTATTCTATTGCATGCGAAACCTGTCCTGCCCAGTATATCGGTATGACTAGTCAGCTACTCAAAAACAGATTAAACGGACATAAACGAAAACTGCACAAACAGCACTAAATAAACATACAACAGAACAAAGACACGAATTTAAATACAACAAAACTAAAATAATTAATAAAAACAAGAACTATTACAAATTACAAATCAAAGAGATGATCGAAATTAAAAAAAGTAACAACGCAAAAAACAACAGAACTAACATTGGAGGGCTCAGCCATATTTACACAAACTTAATTAAATAATTTAATTTCGTATAGTATATTTTCTTAAATAAATTTCCTAACATCCTCTTCGTATTTTAAATCGTAATAATATAAAATCGTCAAGAATTAGTTAAAAAATGCTTCCTACTATAAAAAATGCGATCCATCTTTAATACAAAAAAAACACGCATTCTTAAACAAACATCTGATATTTAAGGTACGTACGAAAAATCTGTGATATTAATCGTTAATATTGCTTTGTTTTTTATTTTATTCTATTATTTTTAAGTTGTATTGTTTTTTTAACAAATAACAAATCTCTGTTAACTGTTTTATATAAAAAAAAGACTGTACGTTTTTTCTATTATAATTTATGTGTAATATCTAAATACCCATTTATATTTTATATGTTTTCAGAAAGAATAAATGAGAAAAAAATTTGAAAATGACCCAAAGTAGTGTCGACGTCATTTTAACCTTGTTGTTTAATATACAGAACCTAAACCCAAGAAATTGAAAACATATATATATATATATATATATATATATATATATATATATATATATATATATATATATATATATATATATATATATATATATATATATATATATATATATATATATATATATATATATATATATATATATATATAAATAATATATATATATATATATATATATATATATATATATATATATATATATATATATATATATATATATATATATTAACGTATATCACGACAAGTGTTGAAAAGAAAAAACTTTTTTATTTTGATTTTATCGAAAAAGTTACTAAAATTGATTAAAAAAATTTTGCTCCATCTAAAGATTGTTGACCTTCTTTTATTTTGTGATTAAATTTATTTTAATATCAATTTAAATTTTTAATATCAATTTAATCAAATTTTTTGCTGTAAAGTAAGCATTTAAAGCTGACGATACCGCGGCTAATGAATTATAAAAGCGAAGTGTCAATAAAGCTTGTCACTATCAACGCCTACTAGTACAAAAATTTGGAATTAGTAAATTGATAATAAAATTTTAATCACAAATAAATAAAAGTGGGCCAATTTTTTCGAAAATTGTTATTAGAGACTACCTTTTACGTTTCAACAACTTTTTTTAGTAACTTGTTTTCATATCTTTGCAAATGCACTTTACTCTTGTACCATTTTAAGTTCTTTTAATTTTCTGAACACCGCGTATAAAATATGTTAACTGTTTTTATTCCAAACTTACTTTAAGAAGTGCAAAATTAAATTATATATATATATATATATATAATATATATTTTATATATATATATATATATATATATATATATATATATATATATATATATATATATATAATATATATATATATATATATATATATTTTTTAAAATTTTATATATATATATATATATATATATTTTTATATATATATATATATATATATATATATATATATATATATAATATATATATATATATATATATATATATATATATATATATATATATATATATATATATATATATAAAAAAGGGTGCCCCGAATATGGGGAAATCCTGGAACAAAAAAAACCCAAAAAAAATATTAGACAAGTTCCCAAAACTTTTTCCATGACCCTCCCCTTGGGATACGGGGCATAACGGATGCCCCTAAAAATTTTTTGTTAAATAACTTTTTAAATTTTTTTGGCGTAATATAATATTTGTTTAATATGATGGTTACTAGATAAGTTTTCTTAAAAAAAATGAAAATAAATATATTTGGTTTTTATTTAGGCCAGGGACGGTAGCTCTGACACAAAATACAATTTTTAAAACCCCTTTATATAAAGGCTCAAAATTTTTTTTTTGGATAGCTTTTTAACCAAAAAAAAAAAAGGATTCTTTTGAACAATAATTATGATTATATTTATTAAGATATTAATAAAAATTTATTTTTTTTAAAATTTTACCACCCTGTATCTCAAAAGTTCATAGAAGTTTTTTTTAAAATGGACCCAAGAATTGTTTCCCCTAAATATTGACGTAAAAAAGAAAACACCCTGTATAATGAAAAAAAAATCCAAATATGATATTTTATATCTCGAAAACATTGATTTTATCGATCTCAATGAAGAATACCTTTTTTTTTTTTTAAAAGGAAAAATATTCAAAAATAATATTGTTGACCTTTTATCATACGGGTGAAAAAAAATGGTATTATTTTCGACTATCCGCCCCTTTAACCAAAAATTTTTTGGGTTTCTTTTTTTTTAAAAGGTTTTTTTAAAATTTTCCTTTTGGGGAAACCCACCCCAATATTTTAAAAAATTTTTTTTTTCCCCCATTAATTTTAAATTTTTAAAAAAAAAAATTTTAAATATTTATTATAATTAAAAATATATATATATATATATATATATATATATATATATATATATATATATATATATATATATATATATATATATATATAATATATATATATAAAATATATATATATATATATATATATATATATATATATATATATATATATATATATATATATATATATATATATATATATATATATATATATATATATATATATATATATATATATTTAAAAAAATAATAAAGCAACACAAAAAAGTTATTAAAAAATATGGACCAATAAATTATAATTTATTAAAACTGGTAATAAAAGTAATCCGTATTTTATTCTTCTAATTATTTGATTATTTTTCATACGCCTAATAAAGTTTATTGTTCTTATTGTAAACAAAGAAAAACAAACAGATAATTTTGGTTGTAACAAAAAGTCCCAAAAAATTTTGCCTATATAAAGTCCTGCTTTAGATACCAACTCTAGACAGTTTCTTATTTTATCCGAATAAGTATTTACAATACACAAGAAACACAATGATGAACATTATTTATTTTTGTCTATTCATTGTGTGCGCCCCCAATTGTAAATAAAAAAGTTGGACAAACATTCCAGAAAAAAAATTATAAAATTTAAAAATTGTTTTTTAAGTTTCCTACACAGGCATTTATTAGTTTATTTTTTATAGTATCTTTGTATGTTTATTTAAAAAATGTCTTTTATTGTATATATTACAGGAAAAGTAGATTCTCCAGTAAGAATTGACTTGGCCTAGATAAAGTATCTTACTTCTTATCATAAAATTAAAAAAAAAAAAATTAAAATTTTATCATCATTCACTGCGAGTTGATATCAGGGAAAAAATTTGCCTTGAATTAGAAAATTAACTTTTTTGGGAAAAAAAAATGTCTACTACCCAATAAAAAAACAAATAAAAAACAAAACTTTTATAACAAAAATGTTTATTAAAAAAATTTATTATTTAGGGACATTTCATTTGGGGTTTTTAGTTTCTACTTTTTTGATTTGTTACTCAAATATAATTAAAAAAAAAAAAGCCCCTTACCGGAACTAACCATGACCGATCAGAACTGGGGCCTTTGAATTTGTCTTAATTATCCCTACGAAATTTTTTTTAAAATTTTAAAAAATTTTTTAAAATTTGGAAATATCTGGAATCCACTTTTAAAACCCCGGCAAAGTTCAGCTTATTCTTAATCAACTTTTTAAAAAATTTTTTTTAAAAATCAACTCTCCTTAACAATCCACTTTTCTTGTGATACATATACTTTTTAAAAAATAACACAAATTAAATTTGCTTGCCCCAAGACCGCAATATAGAATGCAGTTAATTGTCTACATACAGGTTAACATTTTTTTTTTAATTTTGTAAGCCCATAATATCTCAGGATATACGTTATATTCTGTATTAAATATACAAAGTCTTAAAAACTTTAATAATTCACTCTAAGTTACTTATTAGTTTGATTTTAAATAAAGTTTTTCTTGTATAATAAAAAAGCATTAAATATTCAGGAAAAAATTAAATTTTTTCTCCGGGGGGGGGTCCCCTTATACAAAAAAATTTGTTTCCCCTTTTTTTTTGAAAATTTTATAACCTTTAAGGGTTTTGTAGTATACGTTTTTAATTAAAGAAAAATAATAACAAAAAATATCTTGACAGACAAGGAAAAGATTATTCGACTTTTTTTAAAGCCATGAAAAAATGAAACATTATTGCATTTACTGAACTATTGCTTCATAAAAGAAAATGTAATGTTATTTAACATGTTTTTTATTACTGTAAAATAATACACCACCTGTGATCTTTTAAAAAAAGTTCTAAACTTTAGATCATTAAAAATAAAAAACAAATGTTAAACAATTATTGAATTACTTTACGAAACCACAGCAAAAATAAATTCGCTTGGAAAATTATAAAAGGTTGTGGTAAGGGGGAAATTTAAAATTTTAAAAAACGGTACTCCGGCTCTTTTAAAAATACAATGTGTTTCCTTACTACACACTCATTTACGGGAAAAAAGGGAAAATTAAAAATTTTTTGGAATTTTTTTTTCAAATGGGGCCCAAAATTTTTTATGGCGGATATTTTTTTAGGCCATAGGTGGGGGCCCCATAATTTTAAAA
>JAHBCN010003710.1:0-71979 GCA_019359885.1 Listronotus oregonensis | reverse complement strand
AGTCTGCGCTGCTTCCGGGTCCCAAGGAAGAAGAAGAAGAAGAAGAAGTTTAATAAAGGTAACAGAAAATTCTACCTCTCTGACTTTTTTTATTGTTACAAGTCAGTAGTGCAATTATTTTTTTTTTGCACACAAATTTAGTTTTTAATGTAGATTCAAATTTTAAAATAAAAAATACATAGTTCCATTTTAAATTATAAGGCCAATATGGTCCTTTCCCTATACTTACTCTATCATTAAAACTTCATGAAAAATATCTTAAACCGACATATTGCATTGCAACACAAAAGTTCTTTTATGTAAGACATTATGAGTACAACATAACTTTGTACTTTATGAATCTAAAGTTCCTTGTCCACTTAATTTTCTAAATATTTCTGAATAACATCCTGTTTACCTTTAATTACTCGGATTTTCCTTCTTAAAATGTTTTGAAAATCTTTATCAATAATGCACACTTCATTTTCTTCCTGTAAAATAAGATGACAAATTAGGTTTTTCACGGCAAAACAAAAAATCCATTACGAAAATAAGAACACAGAAAAACAAAAAGATCTCTTATGTTGAGGGATCAACGTCGAGAATGAGGGACGCTGCCTTGTAAGAATTCTGTCTTTGTGAATGTAATTAAGTTATACAATGTGTCCCGCTTTTTATGAGTACACCCTGATCTCTCAGTTATTAACAATGCAATTTTCTTCAAATTTTGGTGGTACTTATATGTTAGAAAAATGAAGTATTTGGCATAGTAAACACTTTAATTTTAATTTAACTAATGTTTTTTTGAGATACGCGCGCTCTGTTACCGGTGCATGCTGACCTGTGTTGTTTTTGAGCAAAATAGTCTTAGAGTGCTTTAAAACAAAAGCTTTCGTTTGACATTTAGTAATTTGTACGAATTGTCAATAAGTCAAGTAGTCTAACTTAACTGTTAATAGGATGGCACAAAACCAAAGAGTAGTTCTTACAATTGGAAAAAAAGTAGATATTTTCTGGTAATTATTTGGTAATAATGAAAGATCTTCGAGTCAGGTTAGTGAAATATTTACGATACCGTTGCCAAAATCAACAGGTTGTTCGTAAAGAACGGAGCGGTTTTCAAGACAACACCAAGGAGATACAATTTAAATCAAATACACTATCCATTGAACGTATGTTGGCACAATTTCAAAACAACCCAAATGATTGTAGGGCAGTTGCAAGGATACTGAATTAAACGAATAACAACGTATGGAGGTGTTTGAAACGCCATAGAATTAGGACAACCAAAATTTCTACATATTCTGTTAAATGGTGATTTTGAACGGCGGTTTAAATTTTGCTCATGGTTGCAAGTCCATCTTAACGACAAACTTTTTATAAAAAACATAATATTTACTGACGAGGCAACGTTTATGACAAACGGTATGGTATCTAGTCAAAATAGTACATTTTGGGCAGCCATAAATCCACTTTGGGTAATTAATTGTAAAAACCAATACAGTAAAAAGTTAACTTGTGGTGTGGCATATTTATCGAACGAATTTTTGCCTTTTTTTCTGGATAACCTGAGTTGAAAGAATTTGTTGCATTTTTTACAAAATGATTTTTATAATTTTCTCGTAGAATTGTCTTTAAGACAGAAACAAAACTTATACTTTTAAGAAGATAGTACCCCGGTACATAAGTCTCCGATGGTTAAGAACTTTTTGAATGTAAATTTTCCTTTAAAGTGGATAGGTAGAAATTCGCCTTTAGAAGCATTGCGCGTTCCCTCCAGACCACTGAATATTACCCCTTGTGACTTTTTTCTGTGGAGGTACTTGGAAAATAAAGTGTATGCTACTTGGCCTCGTAATAGACAGGAACTTTGCGTTAGAATTAGTCCAGCATGTCAGAAAGGTACGTTTTAAAATTCAAGACAAGTGAATTAACGTTTAAAAAGAATGGTTGTGTATTGTCTTAGAAGGTAGCTATGTTAAAAAGACAGGAATCTAAAATAATGTAGTTTGCAATTTTGATACTTTAGTTACAAATCAAGGAGTTATTAAAAAAAGTGACACAATTTTTTTCTGCTCTGCTGCTCTTGAGATTTTAGAAATATATGTATTAAGGGTTTTTGGGGATTGCTGATTCTAACTCTGATAGAAAAAAATATGTAAAATAGGTTCTAGCATTCAATACCGCTCGCCAATGGTAAATAAAAGTGTTGACTAGGCCAAATACTTCATTTTTAACATACTACCACCACCAAAATTTAAAGAAAATCCCATTAATAATAACTGAGATGTATTTATGGAAAGCGGGACACCCTGTATATATAAAACATCAGACTTCGACACGAATATTATTGACTTTTTGTGGTTTGGCATTTTAGGTATTCTTTGGGGTCTATAGACTTGCAATGAATTGATTTTATTTTTTTTTCCGTAAGACGAATCAAATTAGAAACAAATATCAAAAGATAAATGATCTGTACTTAGTTGCTTATTCTAAGAAATATAAAAATTGCGAAAAGTCAGTGGCGTACATACTGGGCTTAATAATTTTAATTAAATAAGGCCCAAAATAGGCCCATATTATTAGATATAACACTGACTTTAAGAAAATTGGCTACAGAATAGTTTAAGATAGTTACAAAAGTCCTATTTTTTTAAAAAAGTTTTACACCCTGTATCTTAGCAACTATGCATTTTTCGTCCTATATTTAGAACTTTTTTTATATTTTTAAATGAGGAATCACTTCCTTAAATTTGGCCTTGCGAACACCCTATATAACTAAGTTGGCTTAAACTGACTTGTTTTGAGGCCAAAAGTTTGTCGTAAAATTTTATACGTGTATTTTCCTAAAAGCCACATAAGTTACATGGCAGCGTCTCTTGTCAGCTTTGCGGCTCCGTTGAGAGGATCTCACTTGGAAACACAAGAAAGTTGATTCCTGCCCAGAGGTGAGAGGAAGGCTAATCCACCGCTACGCTGGAACTTGTGTAGGGTGTATAATTTGTTGTTTATATAATAAAATATAGTTATAAAGTTAAAAAATACCGGGTGTTTCCCAGAGGGGTTTCTTCATTTTAATTTTTTATGGTAATTAGTATGTTGATATTTGACAAAAATATGCATTGTTTGGTATCACTTCCTTTTTAATCAAAAATAACTAGTATTTAAAAAGTTGGACAGAGTTTAGAACTTAGGATATACGCTCGCTCTTGCACTTCAACTTACCCATACAGCTGTTTACTCGCTATTTACGTTTTTGGACACCTGGCGGGTAGAATGTCCCATGTCTTTTTGACAATAGTTCCTTTTGTATATAAATATTGCTCTGGTTAAATCTTAAAGTGCCAGTTTAGCCCTACTACCCTTTAGCCAGGTCTGTGTTTTTAGACCAGATATTTAGTGCCCAAAATACCTAAGTTCTCTTACTACTCTCTTTCTATTCGAAAAATTGCAATTTTGCACAGTGACATGATACGAGTTACACTGTTTCAAAAATGGCTACAGAACGTTCAGCTTCACCCAATCTCATTTTTTTTTAAATAAAAAGCTTATGAAATTTGTAAAAGATTGTCATAGCCCTTTTTTACAAAAAAAATATTTTTTTTAAATTCTGTCCTTATTTCAAAAGGTGGCAACTGAAATTTTGAGTCTTTGGGTAAAATTTATTATAACTAGATATTTTGGCCCCAATTTTGTTTATCGGGGGTTTTTGGGGTCACCAGTTACGAATATGAGGTCAAATTTTAAAAAATATGAATCTAAGATGGATGGCGGGTATCAAAATAAAATAACAATTAAGATCCGGGAATATAAATGAAACATTTTACTCAGGGGTTCTTGCGGTCACTAATCACGAATCTAAGGTCGCAATTTAAAAAAATTAAAATTTAGAATGGCTAATCCAAGATGGCGGATCCAAAATGGCGCGTATCAAAATTAAAAAACACTTAAAATACGGAAAATATAGATGAAAAATTTTACTTAGGGGTGTCCGTAGTCACCAATTACAAATATAAGATCAAAATTCGAAATATTCAAAATCCAAAATGATGGGTATAAAAATAGAAAACACCTAGAATCCGAAAAATATTAATGAATCACGAATTTAAGGACAAAAGTGGAAAATATTTTTTGTTAATTTATATATATATATATATATATATATATATATATATATATATATATATATATATATATATATATATATATATATATATATATATATATATATATATATATATATATATATATATATATATATATATATATATATATATATATATACTACAGTATATAGTAATTGTGAGATTTTTAAAAACTATATATAAATTATATTAATCATATACATTTTTTTTAAATACAATATATTAACGTTTATAATATATTTATATTTAATTTTTTTTTCAATTATTATAATTTTTTTTTGTAACACTTTGTATAATGTTTTAATATGCTATAACCAACTGACCTGTAATTTATATTTTTTTTTATTTTTTTTCCAAATATTGTATATAGGAAAACATATATAGCATATTCTCCGTATTTTTCAATTTTGATACGCGCCATTTTGGATCCACCATCTTGAATTAGTCATCTTGGATTTCAAATTTTTTAAATTTCGACTTCAGATTCGTAATTAGTGACCCTGAAAATTCTCGAGCATCTGTATTCAAGACGGCATATCGAGTAAAAATATGTTTTAAACAAAGACTTAATATTTTAGTTTTTAAATTGGGTTAGAATTCAAAAAAAAAATTTTCTCAAAACAGGGTTCCGACAATCTTTTCCAAATTTCATAAGGTTTTTATTAAAAAAATGAAATTCGGTGAAGCTAAGGGTTCTGTGGCTATTTTTAAAACAATCTACCTCGTATCATGCCACTGACCGACGCTTTGATTTCGAGTACAAAAAATATGTCGTCCTTGCCCACATCAATGCGGTGTTGCCAGTGTAAAGCCAGTGTTGGCAAACATCCATATCAAGAAAACAATCGTATAGTATTATTAAACGGTTTTATTTTAAATATTATACCTCCTTGGCAACGCCTTTCTCTACAATACCATAAAAAAATATATTTTTTTTTGTTTTAAACATTACAATTAAGTTCTCATTTTGTTAAAAAATAATCAAAATCCGTTCTAAATAAACCTAACTTAAACAAAATTGAAATCTGGCTCGGGGTTTTGCATTCTAATTATGCGGCTTGATGCGGCATCCAGGCATTTATAATTGAATAAGAGAAGCCATAAAATATTCATAAAAGAACCGTTGGCCTAGATTTCTTTTAATTTAGCAGCAACAGCTTTCAGCTTCAAGTACGCATTCGAGATAAAGAAGCATCTTTTCATAGAAATGCTTTGTCGGTCGTCAGCTAGGCGATTGTGGCATATATTTTTATATTTTTTAATACCACTGAACGTCAGAGAAAAATATCAAGCAAAACATGAAAAGGCCGTGGTCTAGACGCTCTAAAAGATAAAGTTAAAATAGAATATCGTTTTTAAAACTAAAATTTAGTAGGGTTTTATAGACCAGGGAAGTAAGGAAATAAATCGGACATTTTTAAGGCCAGCAGATATCGAGATGCGGTTTTCTGCATTATGTTCAGAGAGCTCCCAGGAAAAAAGTCTATACAGTGTGTCCCAAATTGGTGGGGAATGTATGGGGATCTTGGAAACCACGATAGATAGAAAATCGGTTAAATGGGGAAAGTTTTGGACAATTATCTTAGTAAGCTAATCCCGTTTACTACATGGTTTTATCTATTCAGGTTTTTGAGAAATTTTGAAAAACCTGAACATGCATTTTCGAAAATGGGCCATATTTTTTTATAAGTGAAAATTTTTCAATCTGTAAAAATTTCTTTAAAGCAACTTTTTTGTAGAATATGACCGAGTAGTCAATTTTTATTTTCTACGTTTCGGTTTTAGAATCATCATCAACTTTATTTTTTCATATGAATATTGGATTTTTACGCAGCCAAATAGTGCTTTTTATTCTGATTTCAACAATGTATAACATGTTATAATTTAAGAGTTTATAACCTCATTTATTTCAAAAAACAAATATTTTCTCAGTTGGCCTTGATTCCGGCGAAAGTAATTTTTTTTGTAAACAATAAAATATTAGTAATTTTCAAAATAGATAAGCTGAACAGATATTTTACAAAAATATACCGTGTTACAACAAAACTACACGTAACAAGTTAATTGAAACAAGTGAAAACAAAAACAATGAAAAATGGCTACACTAATATTCCTACTAAAAAGAAAATGTAAAATAACGACCTAAAATTCAAAATGTTGTCCATATTTCTCAACATATTAATGATATTTTTTAAAATAGTCCTAACTACCCTATGACTGGTTTACTTAGGTATGTGGAATTCTCTATCAACATCCCTGGCTGAAGATGTTGGATTTTCTTTAAAATGTTGGTTAACTGCAGCATCTCGTTGTCGATTTTCTTCAACGTACTTCTTAGGTCGTGGTTTTTTAAAACTCCAATTTAAGCAAATTTGTAACCAGTTTTCGAAAGTATGTTAGTTTAGGATGCTGCCTTTCAGGAAAATTGTCGAAATACGTTTGCGCAGCTATTTAAATTTCTATTACTTTGGAAATAACCTTGCAAAATATCAAATTTTCCATAAATAATTAACCATTTCACAAAGTTGAAAAAATTTTAATAACGTACTCGAGCTAACTTGAATGACGCTAGATGACATTTGCCGGAATCAAGGCCAACTGAGAAAATATTTGTTTTTTGAAGTGGATGAGGTTATAAACTCCTAAACTATAACATGATATACATTGTTGAAATAAGAATAAAAAACACTATTTGGCTGCGAAAAAATCAATATGGCGCCCATATGAATAAGTAAAGTTGATGATAATTATCATTTTAACTTCTTTGTTCATGTGAAACCGATTCTAAGGTTGGGCCGAAAATTTAATATTGTCAACTTCATTGGAATTCTAAAAAAAATGTTTTCAAAGGGGGTTGCGGGGAAAAAAAGAAAGGGAAAAAAAGGTTTAAAAATTTTTTATAATTAAAAATTAACTTTTTTATTTAAATAAATAAAAAGACATTTTTTTTAATAAAGCTTATTTTTTAAATTTAAATTTTTATTTTTACCCCACCCCCCGGCCCCCGGGAATTCTAACCAAATTTTTTTTTTTTGGGTTTTAGGGGAATTTCCCCCCAAAAAAACCCCCACCCCCCAAAAATTTAGGGGTTAATTTTGAAACTAAGAAACGTTTTTTTACAATTTTTTTTTTTTTAACTTCTTTAATATTTATAATTTTTTCAAAATCTTTTTGCCCAAAAATTTTTGAAAAGGGGGAAACCCCTTAATTTTTTGAATTTTTGAATCAATGCAAAAACCGCATTAAAAGCTGGTTTAAAAAAATTTTTTTTTTTTCATTTTTTTTGTGGTCTAAAATAAAAAAAAATTAAATTTTGGGTTTTAATAGCCATTTAATTTTGGGGGTTTTGAAACGGGTTATTAAATTAAAAAAAGGAAAAAAAATTGCTTTTCCCCGGAAAATGGAGAGAAAAAATTTTTCCAAAAAAAACCAAAAAAACCGGGGTTTCAACAAACAAAAATGAAACAAAAATTATTTGCTGAAAACCCCCTGGTTAACCCTTTTTTAAGGGCAAAGGTGAAAAAAAAAGAGAAAACCTAATTCCAAAAGGAAAAAATTTTGGGTTGGAGCCAACCTTCAAAATTTACCGGCAAAATTTTTTGTCTTTGGCCGCTTGCCAGTAAAAAAACAAAATTAAAAGTTTAAAAGGTTTATTTATTCTTTTTAAATTTTTCCGGGAAAAGGGAATAAAGAAAAAAAAAAAATAAAAAAAAATTTAATTTTAAAAAAATTGGTTTTGAAGGGGAAAATTAAGGACAATTAAAATAGGAATTTTTAATTTTTAAATATAGGTTTAGTAATTTAGTTTATTTTAGAATATTGTTATGTGGTATTTATAACAATATATATTTTAATAGTTTAAATGGCTTTAATTCTTTTCGAGTGTAATTTAATCGGTCACCAAATTATTTATTTTTAGTTATTACATAAAATGATATGTTATCAAAATGATATATTCGACACTAACTTCCTAAAGTCAAACTATTTGACAACAATTATCTGTAAATGTAAATGCATATTGTAAACATCAATTAATGACTAAGCAATAAAATTACATTACCAGAACTAACCGGAACTAATTAGAACTAACAAGAGCTAACCGAATTAAAGTGATTTTATTATTTTGGTGAAAGAAAATATAATTTATTTGTTAATAGATCTACCATTTTAAGAACACAGCATAATTCCCTGTGATGGTTTATTTATTTAAAATCTAAACTGTTATAAATTTGGGTACATAAAATTGCCAACAAATAAGTTTATTTGGCATGAAAAATAAATTTTGGGATTTGATATAGTAATAGGAGAATCTCTTTTAGGGACAAAAAATATTTATTGTGATTAAAAAAAAATCCTGACATTTTCCATCATCAACGGATTTATAAGCCTTTGTTTTTTGCTAAAATAAAACAATGGATATATTTTTATTATTAATCTAAATGTACCATCACGTGCACATAAACTCAGACAAGCTATTTTAGTTCGATCTCCTAGACTATTACAAAATTACCTGCCTCTCCTGTATCAACGTGTCAATGCCTCATCTAAACTTCCAACAAAAAAAGAATAAATAAAGGAACATCAGTTAGAAACATAGCAAAGAATTAGGTGTGCGACGAGAAAATAAACAAAGACGAATAGAATTTGCCAGGCAGTTTTTAAATCATCATCAACATTTAATGGCAAAATACCCGTTTTTCAGATGAAAAACATTTTAATCTTGTAGTAATGAAAGGATTTGTGTATATAGACCGAAAGGAATGAGGTATGATAATCAGTATATCCATAAAGTTAGTTAAAGCGGCCGCTTTTTTGTGAATGTTTGGGTCTGGATTAGTGGCGGAAGCCCAGGGGTTTATCCAGTTATTCGGGATCTTTACTGGACCTACTTATCGCGATATTTTAAATTAGGTTATGCTACCATCAGTCAGAGCAGTATTTGGAGAAAATTGTACGTTTCAACATGACAACTCACCGGTTCTTAAAGCAAGAATAGTTAATAAATACATCGAAGAACAAAATATGCACGTGTTACCTTTTTTCACCAAGAGTCCCAACCTCTATCTCATTGAGAATGTCTGAGAAGAAATGCTAAAACAATTTATCAACATAATTATTGGCCAAGAAATCGAGAAGAGCTTGAGCAAAAAATTGTAGAGGGATGGGATCAGATTAATATTTAATACACTCAAAATTTAGTTTTCAGCATGGTTGCAGAGTGTTTAATAATAACGGCTCTGTGTCTTAATATTAATATAGCTTTTAGTAATCAAATGTAATTATTTAATTTTTGCTCTAATCAAGTGTTCGTAAGTTTGTTTTTTCATTTAAATAATATCTGTCTTTTACTGATACAGTCAAGAAGCTAAAAACATATTAAAATTTATTTGTTTAAGTTTTTTTTGCACTTGATGGTACGTCAAAATGTTTTTTTTTTATGTTTTACGGTGATATTTGATTTTGAAATATTCCTTAACAATGTCCATCAATAATCACCATGGCAGAAATATCTTGGTAAAACCGCTTGCCATTTTTGTCACCTTAAGCCCCCAAATTTTCAGAAAGAAATCAAGATGAGGGTACAAAAAGTGAATTTTGGCAAACCACTTTTTTTTTTGTTGTCACCTAAAGGCCAATTTTGAAAAATTGAAAAAATTTAAAAAGGGGTTTTTTTTCAAAAAAAAGTTTTTTTTTTTTAAATTTTTTTTTTTTAAAAGGTTTTAAAAAAAAACCCTTTTTTTGAACAAACCTTTGTTTTTTGGTTTTTTTTTCCCCGGGGAAATTAAAATTTTTTTTGGGCCGAAAAAAAAATTGTAAATTATAAATATGCATGTTCCCAAAAAAAACTTTTAAAAAAATTTTTTTTAATTTTTAAATTTTAAAAATAAAACAATTTCCCTTTAAAACAAAACTATTAAGATTTAAAAAAAATTTTTTTTTTTTTTCCGTCTCTAAAAGGAGTTTGTTTCTCTAAAAAATAAATAAACAAAAAAAATAAAAATTTTCCAAAAAAATTTTTTCAAAAAAAAAAGGGAAATAATATTTATCCTTTAAAACCTTTTATATTCAGATTGTATTATACCTGCTTCTCAGGACAGTGTCAAATATTTATTTTATTCGTACAAAACTTCCTTCCGGCAAATCAAAAAGGGGCCCCCCAAAGAGAAAACCCGTAACTTCCCGAAATTACGGCAATAAAAGGAAGATGAACCCTCCTAAAATAAATGGAAGGAATTACATAAATTTAGCAAGTTCTTTAGACTAGTTAAAGGTTATGAAATTTCCCAAAGTTAAACGATTATTTCTGGAAGGTATTGTAGCGAAACAAAATGTAGTATTAGGTATGAAAGAAAACACTTCCAAGGTAACGTTAATATTAGAATATTGACTATAACGAAATAAAAGGGTAATAAGAAATACATTTTCAAGAGAAATTTTAGTATTGATTTTGGTTTCTGTTTGACTAAATATGAAAAAATTACAAAGTGCTAATAATTTTAGGCGTGCGTTTATGTGAACGGATAAAAGAACATAGTGCAAATCTTTTGGAACTTGGTGACCAGTAAAAGTTTTACAAAATTTTAATATGTTGTTACTCAGGTACACACCAACAATTTTTGTATTTGTATTAATTAAATAGCTATATAAAGTGAGGTATGGTCACACCAGGAAACAACGTTAGTAATGAAACAAAAATCGTGGCTAGCGACGACCAGCCCTGGCTTATAGCTGACTTGTCTCCAGATCCTGAACAAGGAAAAACTGAAGACTTATATCTGTACATATATTTGTAAAAGACATGAAATGTAAATAGTATAATTAATAAAGCACTAGTTTAAGATGAGTTGAGTTGAGTTAATTGGACAATAGTCAATATTTTTAAAAACAGTCGACAAAATTAAGGTTGCAACTGAAGCATCTTACCGTGTGTCCAGGATAATTGCACAAAAAAAGAAACCTTATAAAGATGGAGAAATCATAAAACAGGCGTTTTTGGATGCTGCAGATTCCTTATTTGCCAACTTTAGAAATAAGGACGAAATAGTGTCTGATATAAAATCTATGCTACTTTCTGCTTATACAGTGATAAGACGAATAGAAGTAATAAGCAATGATATTTTTTCGCAGTTAAGAAGTGACTTAGATAATTGTGTTTATTTTTTACTGCAACTAGATTAATTAACAGATGTGGTTGACACCTCCCAAATGACCTTATTCATCAGAATGGTTTTTAGTGATTTTACAAATAATTAAATAAGATTTTTTAAAGTTTATTTCACCAAAAGAACATACTACTGGACCGGATTTGTTTTCTCATTTCAAAAATCTTATTTCATCTGAAAAAATTCCAATATCGAAAATGGGGCTTGGCAACCAATGGTGCTCCAGCTGTAGTGGGTTGTGATAAGGGTCTGGTGGAGCTATGCCGTAATGATGAAAGTTTTCCACAATTTCTCAGTTACTACTGTATTATACACCAGCAAGCATTATGTGGATTTTTTTAAAACAACTAAGAATTGGGGGAAAATTGAAACAGTTAGAGCTCAAGTCTTATAAAGAGCTATTCAAAACCTTGGCCATGAAATTGACTCTACGAAAAGCTACTTTCCAAAAGAATGTTTAGTAAAAGGACGAGTGCTGAAACGTTTCAGTGATTTCTGTCCACCAAGTCCAGTTTTTCAAACAGCGCGATGAACCGATTTCCGAACTGAAAAAAAGTTATCTGGCTTGGAGATTTTGTTTTTTTGTGATTACAGAAAAATTTAAAACCCTTTAAATTGCAGTTTAGGAAGGCAAAGAATAGAAAATAATTTTTGATAATAAAAGCATTATAAAAACTTAGTTTGGGAAAAAAAAAAACACCAACCCTTTTCCATCTTTTTAGAAATATTTTTAAAATTTATTAGAACCCCCTAACAGGGGGAATATCAGAAATAGCTCTAATAAAGGAAACTTCCACCCTTTCAGAATTTAATAAAATTGTTTTTGACGCAATTTTGTGTCACCCTTCATGAATGGGTATACAAAAGTTTGCAACTTGTGTTATAAAGAACTTTGGAGAAGACATCACTGCAACAGAAATGGAAGTGATCGCGTTTCAAACTAGCTTTAAAAAACGTTAGTCCAAATACAAAAAAGTAAATGGGCTTAGGAAAAGCAAATATTCAGTTCTATTCGTGTTGCTTTTAAATTAAAGTATTTTTTTAGTTTAACGTATTGTGTAAATCTTTCTTTTCAATATGAAATTAATTAGTGCACAATACCGCAATCGATCATTAAGATAAACATTTGATAGTAATTGTATTTGAGTGGCTGTATCAAACCTATGCTCCAAAATTAAAAAAATATCACCGAGACTCAATGTTAACCTTCTCATTTAACATGTATCGCATTTTTTATCTGCACATCTTTTGCTTAAAATAGCATTACTTGTTAATTGTATCTACTACTAAATTGTATGTAACATGCCACAGGCTGTGCACACCCGCCGCCGAATAAGTACACCTGGTCAGGTTTTTACGGATCATCCGATGAAATATTTAATTTAAAAGATAGTGATATTAATTTTTTTTAAAAACATGACACCAAATGGATGATATTGGTTTACGATTTTATCTAACTGTGTTGAGTTAACCACAGTGCGGCTGTAAAACAAAGCTAATGATGTGAGAAATAAAACCATGTTGGACATTCAATTGTTATTAACATATAATGTCAATTTTCATTTTTATAAAATACCATTGACGTGTTTTCCTGGGAACAAAAGATATTTATTTTAAATTATACCTCAACTTCTTTATGTTATATATATATACATATAAGAAAATATATATTAGATATATAGTTATATATATATGTATATATATATATATATATATATATATATATATATATATACAATATATATATATATATATATATATATATATATATATATATATATATATATATATATATATATATAAAAAGTTTATTATTCCCTCATAGTCCGAAAACAAAAAGAAAGTTTCCGAGAAGGGGCTACCTTGGTACATGACGTTGGAGGTTATATTACTGAAAGGGTTCAGGCTTTAAGTATTGAAACGATTAGAAAAAGTTAAGCAAGCTTGAATATAAACGAAAAAAGAGACAAAATAAAGTGATTTTATCTGGGAACGAGAACGATTTAAATGAAATACAAGCCAAGTGCCGACGAGAAGGCAAACATAGAGAATTTGGGCATTGTCATCGACGGGAGCAAAGGGTGTTCAACATATACATATTGCAGCAGCCACATTTAATTAGTTTTTCATCAAGAAGAACCACTGTTTGTATCTTTATTGCAGATAATATCATACTTCTTAAAAACTGTAGAGAACACATGTACCATATTTATTTAGGTAGTGACAGGAAATGAAGTTAGTAAATATATTTGCCGATAGGAGCAAGAACAGGTCCGTAATTTGAGTCAAATTGAACCAGAGTTTTTTTTTATATAGTAAATTTTATAACCACAAGGACCAAAATAAGTTGTTGTATATTAACAATACATTAACAAAATTTTATTAACAGAGAATTATTTAATAATATCAAATTCAATTTATATAAACAAGATTATATTTGCAAAATTTTAATTTCGATTCTCAAAATGAAATATTATTACAACATTTTACAACTAAAAAAAACTGCATAAAGATATTATTTTTTACGTACCTTGTTCAGTGATTTGATATATGTAGGAACATCTAACAGTGCTATTCTTGATTAAAATTTTGTATTGTTAATGCTGATTTCAATTTAAGTAGAATTTAAAATAAAGATAATACGAATTAACAGTCTTATCCATATAAGTTAACAGGCTCTACAAACAGTAAATCTGAACTCACCTGAGGAAAGAATTTCCACAGTCAGGGTAATCAGGCAAATAGGCATCTACCATTGATAAAGAAAGAAACAGAAGCTTGAGTCGTTATTATCGTTGCTCCCAAACAAATAAATTAATTGCAATAGAAATTTACATAATTACATTTTTCAATCAATATAATAAATCAAACAACATTGCATTATATTTTTAATTCAATCAACAAACATCATAATCAAAATAATAATATAATAATAAAAATTTCTTATTGTAATATATATATATATATATATATATATATATATATATATATATATATTATATATATATATATATATATATATATATATATATATATATATATATATTATAATATATATATATACATATATATATATATATATATATATATATATATATATATATATATATATATATATATATATATATATATATATATATATATATATATATATATATATATATATATATATATATATAGATATATGTGTAGTTGGTCTGCTTTTGCAATAATAAAAACAAAACACATGAAAAGATATGTCATAAAATAATATTTGTATTTAAAATACATAAAAATGGAAATTAAACTAACCTAAATTTTTTTTTATATAATTTTAATACAGATAATTATTTTATATTCATAAAATTTAAAATTAATTAATTTTATAAAGATTTAAAACTTTTATATCATATATTTTTATGTCTTTTGTCATTATTATTGCAAGAGTAGGCTAGCTTTTCATAATATTTAAAAACATGTAATTTTAAAAAATATAATAAAAATATCTTTATTCTAGAGAAAAGCCAAATAATTTTTTAATTAAATTGATGTGTCAAAAGAAATTATATTTATCCTTTAAAAACCTTTTATATTCAGATTATATTATACCTGCTTTTCAGGACAGTGTCAAGATATTTATTTTATTCGTACAAAACATCCTTCTGGCAAATCAAATACGGGGACCCAAGACGAGAAACCTGTAACTTTACCCTCCGAAAGTTACGGCAATAAAAGGAAAATGACTTTCTATGTAATGAACCCTCCTAAAATAAATGGAGAGAATTACATAAATTTAGCAAGTTCTTCAGACGAGTTAAAGGTTATGAAATTTCCCAAAGTTAAACGATTATTTCTGGTAGGTATTGTAGCGAAACAAAATGGATGATTAGGTATTAAAGAAAACACTTCTAAGGTTACGTTAATATTAGGATATTGCCTATAACAAAATATAGAAGGTAATAAGGAATACATTTATAAAAGCAATTTTATTTTTGATTATGGTTTTTGGGCCTTAATATAAGAAAAAATTATAAAGTGCTATTAAAGTTAGGCGTGCGTTTATGTGAACGAAGTAGAGAACATTGTGCATATCTTATGCAACTAACAATTTTTGTATTGGCACTAAATTGATATAGTCCGGGAGGCCATCGCAAAAAAACAGGCCTATAAGAAAACCGCATGAAACTTTTTTTTTATATTACTCTGAACCATAGTCATACTTAAGAAACAAATGGCATATAGTCAAAATTAATGGTCTAATAAAACTAGGTCATGTTTTTAATAAATTTTTTTGTAGCCCTTTTATTTTTAAGATATTAACGATTTAAGTTAAAAATAAAAACTGAAATATCTTAAAAACTTAAGTTACGAAAAATGTTATAGGCAAAAAATATACCTATTGGTTAGCTTCATAAAAATAGTTATATACACATTTTTAATAAAATAAGTAATAAAGAAGATATAAGCCAAAAAGTGATTTTGGTCATTAAAAATTTTGCTAATAACAATATTTTATTGGTACAAGTAAGTATACCAGCTCCAATCCATTTAAAAATTATTTCAAAATGTTCTATTTATTGATTTTTGGTGGCACGGATATTTAATTTAATTTTTGGTCAATAACTGTACACATACCTATACACTTTAAAAATACAAATATTTTTATATTATTTTAGAAAATTACTCAGCAGCTAGACTACCTTTCAATAATAATAACAAAAAAACATAAAAATACATAATATAAAAGTTTTAATTTTTTATAAAAATGATTTACTTTTAAATTTTATAAATAAAAAAGTATTTGCATTAAAATAACATAAAAATAGAAATTAAACTTACTTAAATTTATATTTTTATATAATTTTAATAAATTTTTGTAAACAATTAAAATTTTTATAATATATCTTTTCATGTATTTTGTTATTATTATTCAACAGCAGTCTAGGTCTTTATAATATTTTCAAAAATAATATAAAAAAATCTTTATTCTGGAGAAAAGCCAAATAATTTTTTATTTAGAACATAAAATAAACTTTAAAAAACCAATATATTGTATCACCTGTAAAATATCTTTCAGACCTTTATAAAGATACTTCATTTGATATATCTGTCCAAAAATAATAATATTTTTTTGCAGCTTATAGCTGCAGATATAACGGAAATTAAAAGGTATCTTTCATATTTTGTTGCTGATATATCCAGAACTATTAATGATATACATATTAAGTGTGTATTATTTTTAAACTCTTTAAACTCTTTTTAATGGTAATACAATACACAAGGTGTTTTATTTAAAAAAATGCTATTTTGCTATTAAACTTTTGTCGATGCCCATATTTCCAAAACTATTAAAAATATGAAAATAGAACAAATGTAGTATTTTTTTAAGCTCTTTAAAATATTTTTTTAATGATGATATATTATATAAAGTGTTGCATTTAAAAATTGCATTTGCACTAATAAGCTAAAAAACACGATTGTCAATTGTTTTTCGTATTCTTTATTCATAAAATCCATTATAAATGCTACCAGTTTCCTAATTTAAACAATTTGGTATTTTGACTAAGAACACACTAATAAAAAATGGCCTATTCTTCAAAATAACTCTAAAACTAAGGGAGATACGTACAAATTACTAAGGTATTAAACTATAGCTTTTTGAATTACAAACATTTCTTTTTCTTTTTAATTTACTGTATGAGGGAAATTAAGTGAAATTTAAACGTTAAAAACGCGTGGGTATAGACGAGCACTACCTTGTGTCAGTCCTTTAAACACACTCCTTTAAAAAATAAGGTTTTTAAACAATTTTTATGTATGAGACCTTATAACTCTTAAAAAAAGCAACTAAATGGATTTTAAAAGAACTTTTTATCGCAAAAAATAAAAAAGTTATGTTTTAAAAAACAATTTTTCATAACGACAATCAACAATAATTATAAAAATTTTAAATACTTTTTTTTTTGTAAATATCTTGTGATTTTAATACATTTTTTTAATGTAATTGTACTATATTTTTATTTTATATATATATATATATATATATATATATATATATATATATATATATATATATATATATATATATATATATATATATATATATATATATATCGGATCCGGAAACTATAAAATAAGAAGATGGTTAAATTGGGGCAAAGTTGGGGATTTTAGGTGAGCAACAAATATCGTTTAGAAAGTTTGAAAATTCCGAGAAATTTGGGGGTACCGGAAAAAAACGAAATTTTGGAAAATCGTTTTTATTTTTTTCCTGGGTTTCTTTTTCAACGAATTTTAAAATAAAAAATACATTTGCATTGTCACTTTTCCGCTCTATGAATGGTTCATATTTTGCAACTGGCGTTTCTTTTTCCGTAACCATCATCAACTTTTTTTTCTTATGGACGCCTATAGAATTTTACAAATTTGAATGGCCCCTTTTTTTCACTTTTTCAACGATGTATCATAAGTTACACTTGTTGCCCGGGAAAATCCGAAAAATTAATTTTGAATATTTTATAACGTAGTTTTTTGATTTCAAATGGGGCGTGTAAATAATTCTGTTTTACTGTCAAGTTGTGGTGTCGTTAAAAATGGAATTCACCAATGAAGAAAAACGAGATATGGTAAAACTTTATTACAAGAATGATAGAAACAGTGTGAAAACATCGGAAGTGTATCTTAACTCGTATCCCGAGAGACGACAACCTCATCGAACTTTATTCAAATTATTGGTTAGAAACTTCGCTGAGTATGGTTCGTTTAAAAATCTAGACAACAAAATGGCAATTGAAGGTTTTTAAAAAACGAAAATTACAAAAAAATAGAACAAAAAATTTAAAAAAAGTTCAAAATTCTGCCCGTCATTTTCTAAACAAATCGCCACTCTTCTCTGTATGTTATTAACTGCGCGATTTTTTCTTCTTAATTTCCCCAAAATCCCTAACGATGTTGAGTTGAATTTCCCCATATTTTGGTATTCGCCTTGCCCTTTTTTTTTTCGTACCCCAAAAAATTATCGGGACATTGAGATCTGGAGACCTAGCTGGATCTTACCGGCCCTTTTTTAACCCCCCCCCAAACCTTTTGGGAAAGATAATCAGATACTTGTCTTGTGTTGTGGGTGGAGCACCATCGTGCTGGAACCAAATACTGTTGTAGTTTGCTAATGGTAAATCGTCCAAATAGTTTCAAAAAGTTGACGTCAAAAACTGATAATACATTTCAGCTTTAAAAAATTTCCTTTAAAAAAAATGAGGCCCAAAAATTTTCTATTTTTATAAATGCCCCCCAGACATTAAGGCTAATCGCATTGGGGGTCGTAATTTTCGAAACTGCCGGGGATTGTTTATGCTCCAAATGTGTTCTTATTTCGATTAAATATTAAATTTGGGGGTTTTCATTTCCAAAAAATTTTTTCAAAAGCGGAAAAAAATCGGGTCGCCTTTGTAGCCAATAAAAAAGAATCGTTTCCAGAATCCCGGGTGCAGTTTTTGCGATATGTGGTTTTGTAGTTTTTGAAACCTTTTTTTCCTGATCTCTCCCCAAACAGACGTGTGAAAAAGAAAACACCCAAAACCCCGTGTGTATCTGGCGTGTGGATTTCCCGGGGATTCTTTTTTACCTACAAAATATGTTTATTTTTCAAAAGGGTTTTAAATTTTTTTTTTACAGTTGATCGCAAAGTAACAATTTCCCCTAAATTCGAAAAAAATCATAAAGTCGACGCATGCTCGGTATGTATTTGAAAATTGCCGCGTTCGTCAATTTTTTTTCCGGGGAATAGAAATCGTTTGGGGGAAATTTTGCCCCCAAAACAATTTAACATTAATTATACCTCATTTACGATTTTTTTTTTTCCCTTTCCTCATCCATTTCCCCCCCTTTTTTTTGTCTGGGCTTTTCAAAAAAAAAAATTAAGGGGGTTTTAAAATTCCAATAATTTGAATAAAGATCGAGGGTTGTCCCCCCGGGAAAACGAGTTAAGATACACTTCCGATGTTTTCCCCCCACCACCATTCTTTTAAAAGTTTTACCTTTCTTTTTTCTTCATTGGTGAATTCCATTTTTAACGACACCACAACTGACAGTAAACACAGAATGTCATTTACACTCACCGATTTGGGGAAAAAAGCCAACTACGTCATAAAAATATTTTTAGTTAATTTTTCGGATTTTCCAGGCAACAAGGGTAACTTAGTCACGTTGAAAATGTGTTTAAGGGGCCTTCAAATTTTGGGAATTCCCCATGGGGGTCCATAAAAAAAAAAATTGATATTTTAGGGAAAAAAAAAAAGTCGAGTTGCAAAACTGGGGAAACCATTCGATGACGGAAAAAGTGACAATGCAAATGTATTATTTTTTTTTAAAATTTTTGGGAAAAAAAAACCCGGGAAAAAAAAAAAACTTTTTTCCCCAAAATTTTTTTTTCCCCCGGAATTCCAGAATTTTCAAACTTTCTAAACGGTATATTGTTTCACGTAAATGCCCCAATTCAAACCATCTTCTTTTTTCCTATAACCAAAAACCCAATGGTGGGGTCAATTTGAAAACACCCGGTTTTATATATATATATATATATATATATATATATATATATATATATATATATTTATTATTCCAGAATAGGGGGGTTCTTTTTTGGGGGTTTAAAATTTAAAAATATTTTAAAAAAATTTAAAAATTTATTTTTTTAAATTATTTTGCCAAGTTTTTTTGATTTAAGCTTTAGTATGGGGAAAATAAGTTTAAAAGGTTTTTGGGGAAAAGGGGTTTTTTTTCAAAACCCCCCAAAAAATAAAAAAAAAAACTTATCGACGTAATGCACACCTTCAAAAGGTGAGTCAAAAATTCCAATCCTTTTTTATTTTTAAAAAAAAATCCGCGTTATTGTACTATTTTTTGCATTGTAATATTTGAGGATTACAAAATTAAATTATTATTACTTCTGAGTAGTCACATTTTTTACCTACACCGCTGTGACAATATGTTAATTTTTCTAGGGTAAACATTTTTTTTAATAAATCATAATAAATGTTGATTTTTAAGGGTTGAAATATATTAAATAATGTTTTAAAGAATTTAGTTCTTATTTTTCAACTTATTTGAGCCTAATTTTGTTTGACTTAAGCTTTAATATAAAAGTTTTGAAAGGTTTTGCAATAAGGGTTATTTTTAACCCTTAAAAATAAAAAGCTATCTTTAGCATAATGAAGATTTTGAAGAGGACGGTAAGTTAAGCCTAATCCCAAATTTCCATGCAAAACAGTGGGATAATATGTTAATTTTTTAGGATAAATATATATTTTTTTTAAATTAAATCATAATAGGAGTTGATTTTTATGGGTTGAAATATTTTAAATAATGTTTTTTAAGAAACCAAATTTTTTTTTTCAATATATTGAAAATTTAAATTTTAATTTTTAAATTAAGCTTTTTTAAGTATAGTTTTTTTTGGTTTTTTTCAATAATGGGAAATTTTTAAAACCAAAAATAAAAAAATAATATAGATTTTGAAGAGAAAAGGGAAGTAAAAATGAATCCCAAAATTTTTTTTAACAAATCTATTCATTTTTTTTAAAAAATTCCAGGTTTTGCACTTTTTTCAGCTTCGTTTCCTGGACTATTAATAACATTTTAGTATTGTGAGTTACATGTAATTGTAAGTTATACCAAATAAATAAATAAATAAATAAACAATTTAAAAATGTAACTCTATTTAAAAGTTATTTATGAAAAGAGTAAAATTATGCAAATTTATCAAAGGGGGAAATCATAAAACAGCAGGGGGGTTTTTTAAAATTTAAAATTTTTTTAAAAAATTTCTTTAACTTTTTTAAAAGACAAAATTTTTTTGTTTGTCAGCCCCTTTTAAGTACAACACAAACAAAAATTAGAATATTAAAAGGTTTTGGTGTATTTATTTTGCTTTAACTACGGTTATTTATTTATCGAATATTTCAGTAAAATGAAAAAAATAAATAAAATAAATAAAAACAAAAAATATTGTTTTAGTTAAAATTTTCAAGGAATAATTATTTTTCGATCATTTATAAATACAAGCGATTTATCAAAAAAAATTTTCATGGAAAAATATTTTCTTTTTAAAATTAAAAGGAACACTATTTTAAAAAATTTTTTTAAATTTTTTTAAAATTTAAAAAAAATTTTATAAAGAGGGGAAATTTTAAACCAAATAGGCAGTTGGCCGTAACTTTTTATTATTTTGCAATAAGTAACAGGGTGTTCTATTCATAATATGGGGTGTGATTGTAAAAAATAATTTGAAAGAACAAAATTTTTTACGTAGGTCACACTGAAAATTTCTGCAAGCTTATATATTCAAGGCACCTATGACCTAAAGTAGGCTTAAAACAAAATATACATTCTTTTAAGTCTTGACATGGGCAATTGCAAGTCGTTACCTGTCATCGTAATTTTTCGTGAATTTTTAGAACTTGTCTGTTAGCGTTAAAATGTATCTTACACGCGAAAATTTTTGAGCTATGATTTATTATGAATTTTTAAAAGTAGTCTGTGCCCAAAGCAGTGGAACTGAAAGACTTTGGGCTGCTAGTGATAAAGCCCCAAGCCCAAGCAGTGTGTACAACTGGTTCAACGAATTTAAGTTTAAATGAGTTTTTTTGAGGGACAAATTACGTGAGGGGTGCCCAATTTCTGCTGTCACTGAAGAAAACATAGCTACTGTTTAAAAAATAATAGAATAGGACAATCGTGTAACATATCAAATTATTCGGGGTACTTTGGAGATTGAAATGACTTCAATGGAAAAGATCTTGCACCAGCATTTTAACTTTAGAAATCTTTGTTCTCAAGTTTCCCTCTTAATTTAACTGAAGCTTAAAAAGCACACCGCGTCAATTTTAGATCAAATACTGTCTAGGATATTATCACTGAAGACAAAACATGGATTTATGCCTTCAAGCCTGAATCAAAACGCCAGTCGGCTCAGTGGGTGTATCTAACTGACCTTAATGCAGTTAAGGTTAGACAGTCCCGCAGTGTTGGGAAAAAAATGAAAAGGAGGTCAATCACAACGGTTTCAGTGGAAAATGCTCTATGGTACAACTACAGTTTGTTTTCCTTAAGTTATGGAAAAAGTTCGATTAGTGCGTCCAAGAAGCAAGATAGTTTTGGACCACAACAACCCATCGTCCCATACGGAGTTGAAAGAGCTACAAACAAATAGATTCTTAGAGCGGTCGAAGATTAAATTATTGGAACATCCACCTTACAGCCCCGATCTATCAAGATGACTTCTTTTTGTTTTGGGGCAGTAGTAAGTACTAAGTAAGTAAGTAAGTAAGTTTGTTTGTGACTTTAAGTTTTAAATGTCCATTACACAATAGCACAAATGAGTTTTTTTTGTGAGAAGCCCCTTAGTTTTAGGGTAAGATTAAATTTTAACATATTTAATAGGTAAAAATTTAATCAAAAAACAAAATATAAAGGCAAAGGTCAAAGAAAACAAACAAATAAACTATATACAGTGTGTCCCAAATTGGTGGGGAATGTATGGGGATCTTGGAAACCACGATACATAGAAAATCGGTTAAATGGGGAAAGTTTTGGACAATTTTGTTAGTAAGCTAAACCCGTTTACTACATGGTTTTATCTATTCAGGTTTTTGAGAAATTTTTAAAAAACCTGAAACATGCATTTTCGAAAATCGGCCATATTTTTTTTTATAAGTGAAAATTTTTCAAATCTGTAAAATCTTCCTCAAAGCAACTTTTTTTGCAGAATATGACCGAGTAGTCAATTTTTTTTATTTTTTTCTACGTCTTCGGGATTTTTAGAAAATCATCATCAACTTTATTTTGTCAAATAATGGACGCCAAATATTTGATTTTCGCAGCCAAATTATTGCTTTTTTTATTCTTGAAAATTTTAAAAAAAATGTATAACATGTTATAATTTAAGAGTTTATAACCTCATTTACTTCAAACAACAAATATTTTCTCAGTTGTCCTGGATTCCGGCGAACGTAATTTTTTTTTTGTAAACAATAAAATATTAGTTATTGGCAAAATAGATAAGCTGAACAGATATTTTGCAGAAATGGGTTCGCGAACATAGCTAGAACGTTAATACCGTGTTACAAAAAAAGTAAAGTTGATGAATCATCATCAACTTTACTTTTTCATACGGGCGCCATATTGGATTTTTTCGCAGCCACACAGTTCTATTTCAAAAGTGTATAACATGTTATAGTTTAGGAGTTTATAACCTCATCCACTTCAAAAAACAAATATTTTCTCAGTTGATTCCGGCGAATGTTATCTAACGTCATTAGCAAGTTAGCTCGGGTACGTTATTAAAATTTTTTCAACTTTGTAAAATGGTTAATTATTTAAAGAAAACTTAATATTTTTCAACGTTATTTTTAAAGCAATAGAAATGTTAATATAGCTGCGCAAACTTATTTCGACAATTTTCCTGACAGGCAGCATCCTAAACTAACACACTTTCAAAAACTGGTTACAAATTTGCTTAAATTCGGAAGTTTTAAAACCACGACCAAAGTACGTTGAAGAAAATCGACAACGAGATGCTGCAGTTAATAACATTTTAAAGAAAATCCAACATCCTCAGCCAGGGATGTTGATAGAAAATTTCCACATACCTAAGTCAACCATTTATAGGGTAGTTAGGACTATTTTAAAAATATCGTTAATATGTTGAGAAATATTGACAACATTTTGAATTTTAGGTCGTTATTTTACATCTTCATTTAAGCAGGAATATTAGTTTAGCCACTTTTTATTGTTTTTGTTTTCACTTGTTTCAATTAACTTGTTACGTGTAGTTTTGTTGTAACACGATATTAACGTTATAGCTATGTTCGCGAAACCCATATCTGTAAAATATTGTTCAGCTTATCTATTTTGCCAATTACTAACATTTTATTGTTAAAAAAAGACGTTCGCCGGAACGGCCAACTGAGAAAATATTTGTTTTTTGAAATAAATGAGGTTATGAACTCTTAAATTATAACATGTTATACATTGTTGAAATCAGAATAAAAAGCACTATTTGGCTGCGTAAAAATCCAATATGGCGTCCATATGAAAAAATAAATTTAATGATGGTTCTAAAAACCCGAAACGTAGAAAATAAAAATTGACTACTCGGTCATATTCTACAAAAAAAGTTGCTATGATGAAGTTTTTACATATTTGAAAAATTTCCACTTACACGATTTTCGAAAATGCATGTTTCAGGTTTTTTCAAAATTTCTCAAAAACCTGAATAGGTAAAACCATGTAGTAAACGGAATTTTCTTACTAACAAAATTGTCCAAACCCCATTTAACCGATTTTCTAACAGTGGTTTCCAAGATCCCCAACATTCCCTAAGTAAAAAAAATATTAAAATAATATATATATATATATATATATATATATATATATATATATATATATATATATATATATATATATATATATATATATATATATATATATATATATATATATATATATTATATATATATATATATATATAAAATATTATATTTGTTTTTTGTTTCTAAAAACCATATAATTTATAAATTATGTTGATACATAATATAATGATAAACAAATTTTTAAAAATTAAGCTAAAAAATTAACAATTCTCAATGCTACTCCAACAAAACTTTATGGGCGACCAAAAATACATAAACAAGGTATACCCCTTAGACCTATCGTTTCTAGCATGCAATCTCCATTCTATAATCTGTCTAAATACTTATCAAACTGCCCTATAAGAATTACGGGAAAAAATAATTATTACGTCAAGGACTCCTTTACTTTTAAACAATTTATCGACACATTCCCGATGACGTTGTTTCTAATATCTTAAAAAAAAAGTGGGACAAATTAAAAGAGCACACAACGCTTACCCTCCGGGAATTTTAAGAATTTGTCGAGATTTGTCTAAATAACAACTACTTTCAATATAAGGAGGACTTTTATCAATAATTAGATGGTTGTGCCATGGGCTCTCCTATCCATAATTTTATCGCTTGAAGGGAAATAATTGACCAAATTTTTACCTGGCTCCGGGACTAATATTAAAACTAACTTTAGTCACGACATAAATATACATTCCGTAGTCAAAATGCAGCATAATTTAGGAAATAATACAGGAATAATAATAATTATTATAATGAAACAAACAGACCGATAACGAACCGCACCGAAATACGGTTAAACGCCACGCATAAATATTCGTATTTATCTTTTGACATATATCGTGCAACGGGCAATAACGTATTGTTGTTGTATGCCATAATAATAAAGTAGTATTTTTTAAAAAATGTTAATTTTGCAATGGAGAATATTAAATGCTTGTTTTTATAGAAAAAAGAGTTTGAATTTCCTATTATTATAAATAAGAGCAATTTTATTATTTTAGTATAGTTTTGGGGTGCCTGAATATAAAAAATTCAATTCGCTGTTAAATTTAGGCTTGTGTTTTTGGAAACGGGGTAAATATGTCATCATTTGGTATTTGTCTCGAAAGTTGCCTCCTCTCCGATCTTGACCAAATTTGGTATACGGAGGTATTTCGAGGTGCTTCTTCTTCTTCTTTCTGGGAGCCGTCTTTTACTTACCAGAGGCAGCGCAGCCTCATGGGCTTTTTGTGCCTAATCTCCCATTGTCTTTTATACCAATCCTCCCATTAGTCTTGTTCCTTCTACAAGTCTGTATAACCCCGAAACTGGTTGGTTGATATATTCCTGTAGGCTCATTTTCGGTTGCCCAAAAAATGCCTGTCTTTTGTGATTTAACGCTTCACATTCACACAGTATGTGGTAGGCTGTTTCTTCTTCCTCGTCGCATATTCTGCAACTTGGGTCCCCATTGTATGACCCTATCTTGTGTAAGTGTCCTCTTAGGTTACCGTGCCCTGTTAGCAACCCTACTATTATGAAAAGTCTTTTCCTTTCTTTGTCTGAGTGGTTCTTCCTTCGTTCTTTTGGATGGACCCCTTGTGAAGCCCTTTCCTTTCTTGTTCTACCAAGGGTCTCCCAGTATTCCTTGTGTTTGTTTCGGATCCATTCCCTTGTTTGCCCTCGTGCTGTGGTTTTGGTCACTCCAAGGGCAGGTTTTGGTCCAAAGTATGGTGTAGATGATCCATTTTGAGGTGCTGATTTCGAATCTAAAAAAATATTTTTTCGGTGACGTTTCGTTTTCGAGATATTCATTATCAAAGTTGAAATTAAACTAACCTTATTTACACTATTCCTCTTTCTTTTTGCACAGAATTCTTGATTTTTACCCTAAATTGGCACACAATATTTCATAAACACCGTTTTTCCGTTTAATTGCAAGCCTCCACTTTCACAAGCGCAATGTGGTAGCAAACAAGTATACACTAGGAATTTTATAAGCCAAGATGGTGGCTGCCATTGAACTTAAAAGTTAGCAGTTTATTGACAAAAAGGTGTAAAATAAATAAAAATACAAGGTTTTAAAAGGTGTTTATAAAATATTGTGAGACACTTTCGGGTAAAAATCAAGAATTATGTACAAAAAGAAGGGGAAATATAGCAAAAATAAGATGAGTTTGATTTTCAACTTTGATGATGAATAACTCGAAAACGAAACGCTGCCGAAAAAAACATTAGATTCGTAATCAGCGCCCCAAAAAACCCCCGTATACCAAATTTGATCAAAATAGACCGTCAACTTTCGAGACAATTAATTACCCATCATTTTAAAAAAATTAATTATCTCGAAATATAGGTATACAGTTTTAGCAGAAATATGTAAAGAGTTTTTGTGTAGGTTAGACTTTTATTTGAATATTACCCTCTTAAGTTAACAACTGTTTTTTTTGTAAAATAAATGCAAAAACGAAAATAAAAAAAGGGTTTTCTTAGATTTTGGTCCTCAACTTTTTCTGAGGTAAGATAGGTATAGACATTGCTTTATAAAAAAAGCTGAGGTCAAAACCTTTAAAACGAACGTGGTAAATACATTTTCATTAAAATTTGAAATATTTAAAAAAAAATAACTTGATTTTTTCCCCGTACACGATTTTTAAAAAATTATTATAAAATTTGTGTACCTTAAAAAATTTTCGATAATAATTAAAGCTTTTAAGGAATTACGGGTAGCGGGAGGCGACCGTCGTAAAAGTGGGTGAACCAGAATAAGTACAAAAATAGACTCATTACTTTTTGGATATTAGATAAGTAATAAAGCAACGGTATGGCGATCTAACAATTGTCCAATTTTTTTTTATTAATTTGTTTTTTTAATTTTTTTTCTAAAATTGATATATAAGACATAAGTATAACATTTTACTATTTGAAGAATCACAACTGTTTGCCAGGCAACCCTCTAAATATTTATTGCAGTGATAAATGTTCTATATAAAGTATTAGAAGAAAATTATTACATATAAAGCATTTTATTTTTCCTATTTAGCAGAAAAATTAATTGGTATAGATATTCATGGTTTAAAAACACAAACTTTACAATATGACGTATTTGAGAAAATAATAATTTAATGTCATTTATGTTAAAAAAAACTCGAGTTTAGAACAAAGGACTTTCTTAAGCGTTGTTTGGCAGAATTTTGGTCAAGTATAAATGTGTCAGTCAAATTCTATTTAAAAGAGAGATAAAAATCAAAAATTTTTTAACTTTAATTTTTTTTATACCTCATATAAAAAGTTTATCATTGCAATAAATATTTTAAGGATGGTCTGGCAAACAACTGTGTCAAGAATAGGGGTACCAGACTTAAATTTTAACATTCTATCGATCAATCCTCCTGAGAACATTGTACCTATGTCTTATAAATCAATTTTACAAAAAAAATTATAAAAAAAATATATTCAAAAACAAATTGGACAAGTTACAGATCGCCGGATGGTTGGTTTATTACTTGTCTGATATTTAAAAGACAATAAGGTCTATTTTTGTACTTATTCTTGTTAACCTCCTTTTACGACGCTTGCCGCCTGAGCTATAAGAAATAGTAAAGAATTTTTTGTAATTGTTTGGAATCCAGGCCCTACCTATCTTTTGCATAAAAAATCGAAAAATAGAGATATTGACTTTTTTTCATTTTATTCTAATTTACGGAAATTTTAAGAAACTTTGAAAATAAAAAATAATATATTTTTTTAAGATTTTCGTCAATAAAAAGCATCAATTTAGCAAATTCTAGTAATTTGTTTTATACTCTGGGTGTAAAGACAAATAAATCCAATTTTTTTTAATATTTATTTTTGGATTTTTCCAATATTTTTAAAATTTTTTTTTTTAATCAAAAAATTGAGATTTTTATATATTTTTTTATTATTTCGTTTTTAATAAACATATGTAATAATGCAACAGGCCATAAACGCAGTTACTAGATGGACGAGAAAGGAGGAACTACACATAAACCCTTCTAAAACAGCCATAGTTGCTTTCACCAGCCCTGACTCTACAAGGTGAAACAATCAAGATTGTGGGAGAGGTAAAATATTTGGGTGTCATTCTAGACTCTAAACTTACCTGGAGCCAACATCTTCAGAAAATAAGAAAGAAAGCGAAGATGACTCTTATGTAAATCAGACGCGTTCATGAGAAAACATGGGGCCTTAAACCAAACATGGTTTATTGGTTATACATCATGGTGGTAAGGCCTATGATAACATACGCATAACTGGTATGGTGAACAAAAATGCGACAAAGAACTGCTGTTGCAGAACTGGCCAAGGTACAAAGACTTGCTTGCTTAGCTATAACAGGAGCAATTAAAACAACCCCAACAGCAGTCATGAAGTGTCTCTTAGGCTTTTCACCACTTAACTTATAGCGATGGGAGAGGCAAGAATGATCTACTTCCGACTGCCACAGAAACCAACTGGTGTCTGCGCTAGTTTGGGACATAACAACATAAAAAGTCAGGTTGGCGGAAACATCCTGGATGAGAGAACAGACCAGATGATTCCCCAATACTCATTCAACAAAAACTTGCAGATAGAAATGAGTGGCAGCCAGCTGATCTACCGGGCACGGTTGGAGACATTATCTGGTATACGGATGGCTCTAAAACCAAGCAAGAACTGTAGCAAACATGCACAGTAAAATGAAAAATTCACAATTCTTCATTCCACTAGGAACACACAGTTCTGTATTTCAAACGGAAATATATGCTTTACTGCACTGTGCAAAAGAAAACAACAGAAGGGCTTATAAAAACAAGCGGATCTTCATAATAACAGACAGCCAAGCGTCACTGGGAGCACTAGTAAACCTCAAGGTAACGTCCAAGCTGACATGGGAATGCCAAAAAGAACGGGAAGTCCTGGGAGAACGCAACAGAGTAACTCTCTTATGGGTACCAGGATATTCGGGAATAGAAGGCAACGAAAGGTGGATGAGCTTGCAAGATCCACACAATACTTTGGACCAGAACCTGCCCTTGGAGTGACCAAAACCACAGCACGAGGGCAAACCAGGGAATGGATCCGAAACAAACACAAGGAATACTGGGGAAACCTTAGTAGAATTAGACATAAAAAAGCTTCATAAGAGGCCCATCCAAAAAAACGAAGGAAAAAGTAGGAAAAGACTTCGCATAACAGTAGAGTTACTAACAGGACACGATATCCTAAGAGGACACCTACATAAGGTAGGCTCGTACAATGAGAACCCAAGTTGCAGAATGTGCGACGAGGGGGAAGAAACAGCCTACCATATACTGTGCGAATGTGAAGCATTGAATCACAAAAGACAGGCATTATTTGGGCAACCGAAAATGAGCCCAGAGGAAAATATCAACCAACCAGTCTTGGGTTATACAAACTTTTGGAATAAACTAATGGGAGGATTAGTATAAAGGATAATAGGAGATTAGGCTCAAAAAGCCCAAGAGGCTGCGCTACCTCCGGTAGTGAATCAAGACGGCTTCCAGAGAAGAAGAAGAAGAAGAAGAAGAAGAATAAGAAGAAGAAGAAGAAGAACATATTTAACAACTCAAAAAAAATTAATCATGTTGATTTTACCTCTCAAAAAAGTGGGGCTGCGATTCTAAACAATTACCGATTTTTTACCCATACATCGCAAAAGGCACAATAAACTGACTTTGAGTGACATTGATAATTAAATCTCGCCTAATAGATAATTTTTCAGTGAAAGATTGTTCGCTCATGCGTTAAACTTTAATTTGACTAAGATTAATTATAGAAATTTTGGGGTACATCCATCCATTAGTTAAATTCGGCTGACAAAATTCCGCAAGTAATTGGGCGACCAAAACTTTTAATGGGTCACTTCATTTAAAAGGGCAAAACTTTTAATTCTAAGAAAGATTTATTAGTTAAAGTAGACCGGGGAGCTGAAATTTTACATGAATTTTAAGTACAAAGCCTAACCCTTTTTTTGTAAGATGATTCGGGACAAAAAATAAGCTGCTTTTATTTGCTTAGTTAAAACTTAAATCTCTAGAAGCATCTGGGTATGTTATTTTTTATATTTTAGAATACCAAAATAAAAGTTTGGAAAACCTAGATTTAAAGTAGACAATAAAATAAATAAAAATTATAAATAAAACGCTGTTTTAAGCACAGTTTACAAAAAAAAAATTGGCACCCAAAATTTACATACATATATTAATTCTATCAAATGGATTATTTACAACTCCCTTTTTAACCGTAATAGTTTAATTAATACTTATTTAATTTGACTAAAGTAAGTTTAATTTTAATTATTATTAGGTTTATAGTATTTTTTTAGATTAATTTTATTTTGAAAACGCTGATAGACTTCTCACCGAACCTTAGATAAGTTTTTTTACTGCTAGTTGTTTTTGGAGTTTTCCATTAGTTTGTATAAAAGAATCTGCAAGCTCGTAAGGATCAATCGATTTTGTCAATCCACAGGAATCCACCCTGGAATCAGTAATTCGATCTTGGCAAGTACCCAACATCAATTTTACCAAGTTACAATGAAATAATTACAATGAGACATTTTATTTTCTTCAATAAAAACATATTGATTTTACATTTCAGGAGTATCATATTCTACACCCTTGCTGGATTTCGAAAAAATGACGAAAGAAAATGTCCAAACAACCGCACATTAGGCATATCTTTTTGAACATTTTTGTTCATGGAGGCTTTAATCTAAACCTAATAATTTTTTAAATATGGAGCTTTTTTTTCATACAACTGCATAATGTGTGATCGTTTGAACATTTTCATCGCCATTTTATCGAAAATCAACAAAGACAGGTATTGAACCTTATACAGGTTTTATATCAGGAATGGCTTGTAAAATTCGAATTTTTAAAAATATATAGTTGTTTTATTTAAAATATCCAAATCTAAGCCACTTTTATTTAAAACGGAAGTAATTGGCAGATGTTATTATATCCAAAATCGATATATATCATCTTAAAATTTAAAAGCATTTTGTTTTTTTTTTTTTTTTTAAAAAAATTTAATGGATTTTATTGTCACTCGGTATAAAATTTAATACCAATTATTTAGAAAAAAAAACAATAAGAGTAATTAATCTAAATTACGTACTACGCCCAATATTACTGCCGAACATGTTATTTGAAAACCCTAATCGAATTTCTACGCCAAGTTTTCCTTCAGACAACAAATTCACGACCTCATTACAGCAATTATTTCTCTGGCAAGATCTGAAGCTATAATTACAACAGGAATTTTGAAATTGTCGAAGGAAAATTTCTTTTCCTTTCGTAATCTTATATATAGGATCAATAGAATAAAATTGTGGTTTGTGAAATTAGCTTAATGAAATATTGTGGTCTAGAAATTATTTCATTACTTCAGTGGCGGATCATTTTTTTTTTGTTAGAACGATATAACAAAAAAAATAAAAAAAAAAAAAAATAAATAAATAATAATAATATATATATATATATATATATATATATATATATATATATATATATATATATATATATATATATATATATATATATAAGTGTGTATCAGCCAAATGGAATAAATTCAATAATAAATAAATGGGGGCCTGCTCGAAAAAATGCTCAGATATGTCAATTGGCATTTTTAATTGCGTTGCGTTTTATTGCCGTTGCATGCTTGCCACTTTCTTAAGGGTTACTTTTCTTGCATAATCCTACCAGAGGCAGCCTTGCAGCTTCGCTGTGCGGACAAGTGTGCGAGAGAGAAAGAAGAATAGATGTATAACATTTCCCTCTCGCTCCGCGTGCAGATTGATTCGCAGAAGGAGTATATACACCGCCGATAAATCGAGAGAGAGAAAGAGAAAGAATACTTAAATCTCTAAATGCTGCCACCTTTTAACAATACCACCAAATTGATACTCTACCATGAGAAAAACTAAAAAATCTCCGTAATTTTAATGCAGTGGATTAACATATATTTTGTTAATATACCATAGATGTAGCTATGTAGCGTGAATTGTTACAAAGAAATAAATTCCTTAATTTAAATTAAAAAAAAAAACAAAAATAATACTCATAACGGCTGATGCCTTTTATTAAGAAATTTTAAATTTGTGCCGCTATGTTTGTAATATATGTATACAATAATCGTTTGAGTGATCGTTTAAAAATGTGTGTTTATGTTGTATTTTAACACTGACTACTCATGGAAACCTCTACTAATAAGGTAACTATATTAATTTTTGTAATTAGTCACAGCTCTATTGTGTTTTTCTTGTATTTGCAGACGTTCTGATGAAGGCCTCATACTAAGAGCCGAAACGTTAATTTAAAATTATATTTTATTTAAAAAATTTTGGGTTTTTATTGCCTTTAAACAAGAATACTTATATATATAAATATATATATATATAATAATATAAATAATATATTATATATATATATATATATATATATATATATATATATATATATATATATATATATATATATATGTATATAATAGACTTATAAAAACAAATTGTAAATAGTTTAATTAATAATAACATTGCTCTTTTTTACAATTTTGATAATAATAATAGTTTTTAAAATAAATAATAAATAATGAATTAGGACAAAGAGAGGTCAATGCAACGTATGAGTCAGAGAGACGGCGATATTTAAAGGTAAGGGACGCATAGTTGTAAGCGCGCGTAATAAACAATTGATAAACAAACATAATAAACGAAAATTTTTCACATCTCAATTAAGAATATTAAGTACCAATGTATAAAGAGTAAAACTAAATACTTTTTTTAAATGTATTTTGTTTTCTTAATAATGTCTAAGTCAATTCAACAGAGCGAATAACTACAACCAAGTAAATGGAAATTAGTTAAAGAAATGTCTTATAAATTTGAAGCAAAATTTAAAAATTTAGATGTAATTGTCCACAAAGTTTTATTACAAATTACAGATAATTTGCATTTATAAAAATTCATTTTAGACCAAAATTTTTGCCAAAAGATACTTATTTTAAAAGTTATTTAAAAATTTATCTTGGTAGATCTGCTAAAATTCAATTAGTTGTGTTTTTTTCGAAGAATCTGAAAGAAAACGGATGAGGGACTTGAATTTAAAGAAAAGAAAATAAATACAACATACAATTTAATAATTTTTAATTGGATATCATATTTGTTGGTTTGTTTTAAAAAGCGTTTTCTCTCTAAAAGAATTTTGTATTTACTTTTGGTAATAATGAAATTAACTTAATTGATATGAGCAATTTGCGATTTAAATTAAACTACAGTAAAGTAATAAAAAATTTAAACAAAAAGAGTCAATATTCTGTCAAAATCTTTATAAATTATATTATTTTTTTTGATTTTTTTAAGCCTTACACAAAATTCTTTTTAAGATAAGGACTAAGAAACGAAAAATACAAGTTTTTTGTCTTTTAATATTTTTCCTTTATTGCTTCGTTTTAAAAAAAAAAAAAAAAAAATTACACCAATTTATTGCAACTTTCTGAACCCCATTAATAGTTAACTCTAGTTGCAAATTAAAACTAAATTTGAAACGGTTTAATTTTTTTTCTTATTAACAAAGCAAGTTTGTCTAAAAAATATTTAAAAAATTGCAAAAAAGTCAATGGAGTTCCCTTTTTATATAATTAGTTTCGATAACGTGTACCTCAAGATGCCACTGGACTTGTGTGTGTTAAAAAAATTAACAAAACTAACCAAAACGAATAGTCCAAGAGCTGGCAGCTACTTTCACTAACCTGTGAGGTGCAAAGGTACAATTTTGTGTATGATTAATTTAATTATGATTTAATAGGAAAATCCATGTCTGGCAGGGTTGACTCTGCTGCAAAATTATTTTACCTGGCCTGAAACTTTTCCTTTTTCTTGAAAAAATAGGAAATTTTAACACATTATGTTTGAGTATGGAAAAACTATTAATGCTGAAATTGATATTTTTCTAATTTAATGCTAAGTGTTGTACTATATCCTGGTAAAATTTCAAGGTAATAGAGTACATATTTTTTTAATTTACAATATAAAGGACTCTGAATAGCATCCATGTAGGAGAGCTTTTGAAAGGCATGGTATAATAAATGGTGCATTTTTTTTATAAATAAGGACCCCGCTCAATTCTTTCGGCCAATTTTTTAAAAACTTTGCAAATTGATAGTTCTCAATACGCTGATCAAAAGTCTACATTGCAAGAGCCCGATTACGCCTCCAACACCCCAAAATCACCCCCAAAAGTTCGGGTGCATCTGACTGATTATTGCCTTACCGATTGTAGTATAACTTATAGCCACACAAACAGTCACCAGACTTAAGCTCTGACATCCCCCAAACATTCAACTACGCCCTTCGCACCCCTTAATCTTCCCACCACTGACCAATACCTGCCATGTGACTTTTTTCTGTTTACGGGTGATAAAACCCTTTAATTGTGAATTACGTAACACAGCCACCTAAAAGATCATAACTCAATATCCTTCGACCCCAACAATAGAATACACCCCTCACCCCCAACTCTACCTCATACTAAAACCTTCGGTGACTTTTCCCTGCTTACTGGTTTAATCATAAATCCCATTTCATGGCCAGAAGGAACCCTTTATCCTAAATAGTTAAACCGTCCCACCCCCACCCCACTCTGTACCAAAGCCTGTCATGTAAGTTTTCCCTGTTTTCGAGTTGTAAAACCGTTAACTAATAGTTTTTCCGTAATAAACAATCATGAACTAAAATTACTTGTTTTTCCAAAAAAAAAGTTTTAGGCCAGATAAAGTAGTTTAGCAACTACTATTAATAAATTATTTTTAATCAATATTGTTGCTTTGTAACAGCAAGATGGTTGCCATCTCTTCGGCTGAAATCAACAAAGTTCTTTTGTAAATACAACCTTTTACCTAACCAAAACTATTAAAACATACAAACATAATCAACGAGTTGATTGATCTCATAAGTTGATAAACATAACCGCTTTACGTTTCTTTACGTATTGCTGATTTATCATCCACCATAACGCTTGAAAAATCGTTTTGTTTCATGTAGATTATCGTTTGTTTATCGCCTCAATTTATCGTACTGTAAACTTTACGTATGTAAATGGCTGCGCTTTTTTCGGCTGACCCAGATTTTAGGCTAAAATTATTTACATTTTTCTTTTTATTACGCTTATGTTGGTTTATAAATGCGTACGTAAAATTTGGGGCTTTTAATCGATTTGCCTTAATTTGTTAAATCATAATAGACTGCTTAAATTTTATTTATTTTTACTTACGAAATAACGAAACACGTTTTTTTTTGACAACAAATGTATTAACACATGATAACAATTATCAATGTAAGTACTTAGGGACCTAAGAAGAACCTTTAAATAACAGTTTATATAAGTAACCTATTTTATAAACAAATTAATAAATAACCAAACCAGTGCGTAGTTTTTGTGGTAATTACTATTAAAGTTGGTAATCTTTGTGCCAAACAGGTGTTTTGGCCAACAGGACATTTTACCTTTGTTTTTATAGGTTTTAATTCTATAATAAATGTAAGTAACAAACGCTCATAATTAATAATTTTATATTAAAATAATTCTTTTACCCTATTTTTATAACAAATTTGGATCAAATTACGGATAGACATTTAAAGTATATTTTATTTTGTTTAAATTTCCAGGTCACCTTCCTCGAAATTCCGCAAAAAATAAAAATGACAAACAGACTGAAAATCCTTTAAATTCGTTTATCTGTAAAACCTTCGAACCAAATTTGTAATAAAAATAAGATAAATGAATGTTGTTAACAAAAAATTATAAATTACGAGCGTCTGTTGCCATAATTTTGTATAAGATTAACATTAAAAAATGCCTTGTCCTGTACTTGTATCGATTTTACTTACTTATTAAAGCAGTGATCTAAAAAAAATACGGTAAAGTATCATGTTCGTCAAACCACCTTATTGCCGTAAAAATAGCCAATTTTTATATTAATTACTACCAAAACTATGCATAAGTTTGGTTGGTTTCTTTATAAAATAAAATACCTATTTATTAATTGCCGTTTAGAAGCTAACTGATACTTTTATGCCAAGCCTTATACAACTAAACACCCAAATATCTGTTACAGATTTTATTAAAACTTAAACAAAACCTTATACAAAACTTGAACTCTTAAAGCCTAAATCCCAATTTGATAAAACTTTTGTTAACTTTACAGAAGCCAAAAATTTAAAATGGTAAAATCTCAAAAGGGAACACAGATAAATAAACCCAGGCTAGAGTCTTGTTTATTTAACGAATTGGTATGACTTTATTTATTTTCAAGTAATGGTGAATTGGGTCCTTTAAAACATGTAAGTTTATATATGTTATATTATAATGTGTATATAACAATTTTTTATGTTTAATATGCCTTTATAAACATTTAAAGAATATCGTATTAAAACATACTTATTAATATATTTTTTTGTAAAATAGATTTTTTACTGCTTTTAGTTTTCAAGGTAATGAAAACTTGATGTTGGAAAATTAAAACTACTAACAATGACAATATTCTTTTATTTTATGCAACACATGCTTTATCCTATAAACTTAAAAAAACTGAATATATTTTTTGTTAGATATTACCGAATAAAGTTACAGTTTCCACAAGATTAACCATTTTGAATATGAATCGACCAGCTTACACAAAACATTAGTTTACGACTTCAAGCAAGTTCAATAAGAAACATTAATTCAGAGGTGCTATTAAGGGGTAAAGTAAATTATTTCTCAGTTACGACCTTTGGGAACTAAGGACGTAAGGGGTACCTTAACCAAAAGGGTTAATTGAAATTTTGTATTCTATTGGACCTAAATTGTTTTTTTACATAAATTCCATGGAACAAATAAATTTTTTTTTATCTTCGTGGGAACGTTTATTAATATAGAAATCATTTTGTGTGTGTCATAAAAACATAAGTTATAGACGTTTTGGCCAACAGGACACTTTACATTCATGTTTTTATGGGTTTTAATTCTATAATAAATTATAGTAACAAACGCTCATAATTTATAATTTTTTATTAAAATAATTCTTTTACCTATTTTTATAACAAATTTGGATCCTAAAGTTTCACGGATAAACGAATTTAAAATATATCTGTTTTTTATTTGTAGCTGCTGTAGAGCCTGCTAATTTTTGCAGGCTCGACCCTGACGAAACGTCTGGGAAATTCCTCAAAAATAAAAAATGACAAACAGACTGAAAATACTTTAAGTTCGTCTATCCATAGAACCCTACGAACCAAATTTGTAATAAAAATAAGATAAAAGAATAATGTTAACAAAAAATTATAAATTGCGAACGTCTGTTGCCATAATTTTGTATAGGATTAACATTCAAATAGGCCTTGTCCTGTACTTGTACAGATTTTACTTACTTATTAAAGCAGTGATCTAAAAAAATATAGGTAAAGCCAATTTTTATATTAATTACCACCAAAGCTATCCATAAGTTTGGTTGCTTTCTTCATTAAATAAAATACCTATTTATTAATTGCCGTTTAGAAGCTTACTGATACTGCCAAGCTTTATACAACTAAACACCTAAATATCTTTTACAGATTTTATTCATACAAAATTTGAACTCTTCAAGCCAAAATCCCAATTTGATAAAACTTTCTTTAACTTTACAGAAGCCAAAAATTTAAAATGGTAAAATTCCAAAAGGGAACACAGATAAATAAACCCAGGCTAGAGCCTTGTTTATTTAACGAATTGGTATGACTTTATTTATTGTCAAGTAATGGTGAATTCGGTCCTTTAAAACATGTAAGATTATATATGTTGTATTATAATGTGTATAACTATTTTTTTACGTTTAATAGGCCTTTCTAAACATTTAAAAAATATCGTATTAAAACATAATAATTTTTTTAAAATAGATTTTGTATTGCTTTTAGTTGTCATAGTAAGGAACACTTACAATAACAATATTCTTTTGCAATTATATGCAAAATATGCTTTTTTCTATAAACTTGAACAAAATTAAATATATTTTTTGTTAGATATTTCAGAATGAAGGTACAGTTTCTATAAGATTAACCATTTTGACTATAAATCGACCAGCTTACACAAAACATTAGTTTACGACTTTAAGCAAGTTCAATAAGTAACATTAATTCAAAGGTGCTATTAAGAGGTTAAGTAAATTATTTCCAGGTTACGACCTTTGGAAATTAAGGACGTTAGAGGAATTTAACCAAAAAGGATTATTGAAATTTTGTATCATATTGGACATAAATTGTTTTTTACATACAACAAATAAAATTATTTTTATTTATCTTAATAGGACGCTTATTATTATAGAAATAATTTTGTGTGTGTCATAAAAACATAAGTTATAGACAATACAATTTTATGTGTTTCATACAAACATTGATTATGTAATCAACTTCACTTTTAATAGAAGATGCATGAAACTTTCATTGCCAGTAAAAATTAAGTGCAGAAAGGAAATAAATATAGTCTAAAAAGAAATAAAACTTTAAGAGGAGTTTAGGTTATTTATTACAACTGTTTTAAGGAATTACGAGTTTTCATGATGTGAAAGCATGTTCTATAAAATTTTATAATGTTAAGTACTTTTTGGTTGTAACGATTTTTAATTTAATCTTTAAGCAGGACAAGATATTAAGATGGGGTAAAATGAAAGTAAAAAGGTATCACTGACACTACTTTTTGGCATAAAAATTATTATGGTCACGTGGCTTAGTGCCAAGAGCGCACTATCAGCTCGTTTTAAAGGCATTTTAATTCTCTACTCAACATAAGCCGTTTCAGAATTACAAGTGTTTGAAATTTAGCTGAAATATTTTACAAATAAATAATAAACAATTATTTGCAACCAAACTTTAACTATTTTATTATTTTTTTGTAACAAGCAACTTTATCGTGCCAAAAAATGTCAAATTATTTCGCAGGAAAATATTTTTTGAATTTTACATTCTTTAGTCTGGAATGGCTAATTGGATCGTTTTTAAAAAAATATAGCGGTGTTTAGTGAAGATCTAAACCACGTAATCCCTCTTTTTATTTAAAAAAAGGTAATAGTGTCCTCTGGGCATTAGGCCACGTGACCACAATAATTTTTATGTCAAAATGTAGTTTTAGTGATACCCTTTTACCTAAATGTTACCGGACCTCCATATCGTGTCCCGTTTAGAAGTTAAAGGAGGGGAGGACTGTTAAAAAGTGCACTCTATAAATCTTCACAATTAAATAATTTGACTACGTTGAAAAATTAAGAAAACTGTTAGCGCTACAAAGTCGACTTTAAAAAGGCTTTCATGTTGAATAAGAATATTATGATACATGCAGGATCAATAATTTGTACTTTACAGAAACAGCCTACCATATCCTGTGCAAATGTGAAGCGTTGAATCACAAAAGACAGGCATTATTTAGGCAATGAGACCACAGGAATATGTCAACCAACCAGTCTTGGGGTTATACAGACTAATGGGATAAGGCACAAAAAGCCCAAGAGACTGCTCTGCCTCCGGTAGTTAATCAAAACGGCTCCCAGAGAAGAAAAAGAAAAAGAAGAAAAAGAGGAACTTTAAATCTTATTGTTTATATTTTTTATATGTATATTTTTTTCTTGCTTAAACTAATAGAAATGTTTATTAATGTAAAAATAATATAGTGTATGTCATACTATTATAGGTTGTGTTACTTTCATACAATTTTAGGTCAATCATATAAACACAAATTATGTAATTAGCTATATACCCAAAAGAAGATGCATGTAAGATTAATTGTCAATAAAAGTTTACTGCAAAAAAGAAATAAATGTATTTTAAAAAGAAATAATAGAGTTTGGGTAATTTATTACAAGTATTTTAAAGAATAAAGAGATGCTCTTTTAGCCTGTAAAAGCACGTTTAACAAAATATTTTTGTGTAAAGTACTTCTCTGTTTTTCCGATCTTGCGTATAATTCTTAACGATAAAGAAATTTAAGTTCGTTTAAAAATTCAAAAAACGGTAAGCGGAATCTAGAATGTTGCCACTTGAAATATGAATATTACGATACATACGGGATCCATAATTTGTACTTTACTAAATGAAGTCTCTTGCTTAATATATAGCAACGATACTGTCCTAACTGACCCACATAGAGACTCTCTACGTCTCAATTACTGACCATTAAAGCTACAACGTTAATAAATTGTCCAAATAGACCCTCAGAATCGTCTAGTTGCCCTTCTAAATCGATTTGCGAGCACCTGCATGCGGCATCTGGTCCAACATTTGCAAATTTTGACCGCGGGTTTCTCATGTTCTGGAAGTTAAAGGGTTTTGGAGTAACGTGCCTAAAATGCCGTAACAAAGGGATCCTTAAATACAAGCTATTTTCTTAATACTAAATTTGCAAGAATTATACTAAATATAATTTACTTCTAACTTCCCTAATGCTACCGGAGTACAGGAACTTAAAAATTATAACAAGTCGCAAAGCGTCGAGGGATAATTTTCTTAAAAAATTCTTGACAAGAAAAAAATTTCCGTTATTGATTCTAAATCGTAGGATATGTGGTTAGTTGTGGTTAACGATAATTTTTACTTAATTTTTAAATTTGTTTTAAAAAAATCTATAAATTTATATATAAATTATTATGACAATCAAACAAAAAACACAAATCGCTAATTGGCTTTAAAAGGTAAGAGTAAAATTTTCCCTTAAAAAAAGTTTTTTTTTTTACAAGTAAGCCTATTGTCGCAAAGGCCGTGTTTTGGTGCTTGAGCTATACTCTGTGGGTATAAGGTAATTATTTAAGTTTTGTGTACGTATCGTAAAACGGCTTGGGATTTTACTTAAAATATTAAAATATTGTCCAAATAGAAATTGTTTTTGCAATATTTTTTTGTTTATAATTTCAAAAGATGCCAACAGCTGTTTACCTTTTTTTTTAAAGGTTTTTAATTATGTTTACTAAAATAGGTGAAACATTGTTTTTTTATATTATTTATCTTTAAGTATTATGATTGTGGGTGTAAGGTATCTAAAAAAATTATAAAAAATAATGTACCACCGATTTTAGTTTAAAAGAACTAACAAAAATTGCTTAAAATAAATCTATTTTAAACTCAACTTATGTCTTTGTATGGAAAGTATACAAAAATTCTATTTTTCATTTTTAAGCAGATTTTCAAGTCCACTTCATGTTTAATGATTTTGATAAAAATATTTTCATTAATATCCCCCAGAACCGTGACGGAAATGACATCTATCTAATTTGACTGTTACGTTTGTTAAGGACGCCGATATCAAAAAAAAATGTGATAGTTATTTACGTTATAAGGCCAAAAATAAACCTTTACAGTATGAGTAAAATGTTTTTCGATACGAATACTGTTAATGTTTTTCGGACAATAATAAACAATATTTTATTTCATACTGTACTGACAAAATTTATGTTTTAAAATAATAACGTATTTTTAAGTTGCTTTGTATATCTACAAAATAATTAATTGTCTGCTTTGAAAGCAAATTTTAAGATTTTGTTTACCTGTGGAAACATTGTCAGTACTGACATAAAATTTCAATTTGATAAAAACATTGCCTTAATATATCCAGGAAACGCAACTGACCTGTTATTATTTATGTCAAGGTAAAAAGTAAAGTCAGTTAAAAATAGTGTTAGTTTTACAGTAATTTTTGGTAAAATTAGCAAAATGGAGAAAGATGGTGAAAATCTAATTCCTGATGAAATTTTGCAAAAATCTAATGGGACTACAGGACAGTTAGTACCAAAAAAATCGGGTAATTGTCTCAAAACTTGCCCCCTTTCCGATTTTAACCGAATTTGGTATACAGGGGTTTTTTAGGTCGCTGATTACGAATCTGAAAAAATATTTTTTCGCAACGTTTCGTTTTCGAGATATTCATTATCAAAGTTAAAAATCAAAGTAACCTTACTACAACTATTCCTTCTTGATTCTGCACAGAATTCTGGATTTTTACACTCAATTGGCACACAATATTTCACAAACACCTTCCAAAAACATTTTTTTTTTATTTAATTGCAAACCTCCACTTTCACACGTTCCAACGTGGCCGCATCCATGTATACACTATGTATTTTATTTCGAAAAAAGGTGCAAAATAAATAAAAATACAAGATTTTAAAGGGTGTTTATTAAATATTGTATGCCATTTTAGTGTAAAAATCAAGAATTTTGTACAAAAAGAAGGGGGAATATAGTGAAATTGAGGAAAGTTTGATTTTCAACTTTGATGATGAATATCTCGAAAAAAACGTTGCCAAAAAAATATTTTTTTCAGATTCGTAATCAGCGCTCCAAAAAAACCAATTTGGTCAAAATCGGAGAAGAGGCAACTTTCGAGACAATTACCAAAAATGGGCATAGCGGTATGAGAAAGAATTTTTGTCCTTTTCTAAATGGACATGATCGAATTAAGTAGATTTCGTAAACAAACTTGACTTTTTATTAATTTTTACAATAGTGGGTCCGGTAAAAAAAGTTTTACCGCACTAGTCCGATAAAACTTTTTCTGCCGCACTTAATCGTAGGATTCATAGCTCATTTTTCGAACCAAAACTAAATATCTAAAAGTGCGTTTTACAGTACAATATGAAATAAAACCATTTTTGTTTGCAATAATATTTTACGTTATTATGTAAGATTTTAAGTCCACCGAGTGTTAACAAATCTGTTACATAAATAATAACTTCTAGAATATTAGGTGTAACCAAATGATGTTTGGCATGGGTAAATGCTATGGAAGGGGGGGAGTTTTCGGTTTTATCGGAAATAGCTCCGGTTTTGAATTTTTGCTAACATCAGAATGTGACACATTTAAAAGTTTTTATGTCAACTTCATTTTTTTTGAAGCCACTTTTATTATTGCATCTGGTTGGATATAAAGACTAAAGCCCTCAGGTGATAGAACGCTTCATCACACGCCCCACGGGTAGCGAAGTTCTTTTTAAAATGTCGGGTCATCTTTTAATCTTGCCTCGGTGATTTCTAAGGATTCTTATAGGGGCACGTTAAGGGACGTAAGTCTACGTTTTTAAGTATATCTACAAAGTGGGAGTTCTTTACAAAAGAAGATGTTTAGCCAGCTTTTGTTTGGACCATTTGAAAAAGAAATCTACTTTAATTGCTGGTTGCCAGATCTCTTGAACTTTGGTCTAAGTGGCACATTATCTTTATGAATTTTTGGTAACTCATAAAGGTGTGGTGGTTTACTATAATGTGGTGTAAGAGTTGCTCTAGTATTATGAGGGATGTTGTTTTTATATTTCTTTAGTGTTCGGTAGATTTTTTTTTCAGTTGCCTTAATAGTATGTCTCTTTAATGGTCTGTAATAGACTTCAGCGAGCGTTTTTTTGATCTTCTTCTCATAGTCTTGTGTATCCATTACCACCGTAGCATTGCCCTTATTTGCTGGAAAAATCTTTATGTTACTGTCATTCTAAATCTATTCTGTCTTTCAATTCAACTGAAATATATTTAAATTCATATATAGCGGAAAATCGAGAAATCCCCTGTTTTAAATTGACTTTCCCCCAGGAATTTACCAATTGAAATGAACCATTACCCGATTAATTTTAATAGATGTTTGAATCCCTTTTCCATGTCCGATACCATACTACATTGATTTTGGAATTAAAACAAGTTTAATCAAAAATCATTATTCTGGAGGAGTCTTTATGAAAGCGAGTTAAACGACTCTAATTAATTATATGTCGGCACTAAAGGCTAGTGCTTTTATGAGAAGGAACCAAAACTGAACGTTTGAAAATTTAAGTGGCTCCATTGAAGTTTGGGATTAAATATTTAAATCAGGGACGGTATAATAAGAGGTAAAATATGGTTCAAACTAAATGTTTAATGGTTTATTTTCCGAAAAACAGAAAATGAATAAAAACAATGTATACAGTGCGGGTGCAACACTAGTGTTGAAAAATAAAACTTTTTTAAAGTAGTTGCAAAAAGTTAATGTATTCAAGTCATTTATTGAATTTTTAAAATCGTACTTTAATTTCGATTTTTCAGGGATCAGATTTGACTTTGCCATTTGAGCAGCTTGCGCTACTTTGCGGGCTCTCGCTACGCTTGGCCCGCAGAAATCGCGCTCGTTACACAAAATAAAACTTTTCCCAACTGGTTGCATAAATAACTTTTATGGAAAAATGCTCGGTTCCCTCCATTATTATTTTCAGTTGCGCTATTTTCTATGAAAAAAAAAAACATTTAAACAGTGTGTCTTAAATTTAACATATTACGTTATCGATATTTTTTTTAAATCTAAACCCAAGATATAGAAAACTGTCAAATTTCAATTGTTTCTTTTGTCTTTGCGAAATACTAAAAAACAAAATTTACCTTAAGAAATAAACCGCATTTCATTCACATTGATAATACTTCTTTAATACATAATAAAAGTGTGGTTTTTGATCCTCACGAACCGATCTCGCATGTCGAAATTTCGGAATATCAAAAAAAAAAACGAAACTTCTCTATGATCCAACCTATAGAAGAGATTTGGTATAAGTAAATGGTATGGGAAAAGGAGAGTTTTTTTATACTTTTTACTTTCCAGTCACTTTTGATTACACCGAAACTGGCACCGGTTTTTAATTTTTAAATGGAACACTCAGTAAATTTTAACATTTTTAAATATATAGGACAGTTTTTGATCAGAATGTGTCATTTTTAAAAGTTTCTATGCCTACTCCATTTTTAGAGCTACTTTTAATATTGCATTTAGGTGGACGTAAACTAATCTAAGAAGCTCAGGTGATGTCGGAAAATTACAATAACAAAGTTTTAGTGACTAAAATGACATATAGAAATTTAGTATTTAGCTTAGTTAAATTTATGTTCTTACTTTTAATCCAATCGCAAATAAATTAGTTCCATTAGATTTGTCAAAAATCGTTTTGTCAGAAAATGGGTGGCAAAACGAGCTCCCCATTTAAAAAATATTAGTTTTTAACTTGTCCCATTTTTGTTTTATATTAGTCACTAAAAGATTTGCGATTGTTATTTTCTGACATCACCTGAGCTTCTTAGATTAGTTTACGTCCACCTAAATGCAATATTAAAAGTGGCTCTAAAAAATGGAGTAGGCATAGAAACTTTTAAAAATGACACATTCTGATCAAAAACTGTCCTATATATCTAAAAATGTTAAAATTTACTGGGTGTTCCATTTAAAAATTAAAAACCGGTGCCAGTTTCGGTGTAACCAAAAGTGATTGAAAAGTAAAAAGTATGAAAAAACTCTTTTTCCATACCATTTACTTATACCAAATCTCTTCTGTATAGGTTGGATCATAAAGAAGTTTCGTTTTTTTTTTTTTGATATTCCGAAATTTCGACATGCGAGATCGGTTCGTGAGGATCAAAAACCACACTTTAATTATGTATTAAAGAAGTATTATCGATGTAACTGAAATGCGGTTTATTTCTTAAGGTAAATTTTGTTTTTTAGTATTTCGCAAAGACAAAAAAAACAATTGAAATTTGACAGTTTTCTATATCTTGGGTTTCGATTTAAAAAAAATATCGATAATGTAATATGTTAAATTTAAGACACACTGTTTAAATGTTTTTTTTTCTAGAAAATAGCGCAACTGAAAATAATAATGGAGGGAACCGAGCATTTTTCCATAAAAGTTATTTATGCAACCAGTTGGGAAAAGTTTTATTTTGTTTTACGAGCGCGATTTCTGAGGGGCCAAGCGTAGCGAGAGCCCGCAAAGTAGCGCAAGCTGCTCAAATGGCAAAGTCAAATCTGATCCCTAAAAATCGAAATTAAAGTACGATTTTAAAAATTCAATAAATGACTTGAATATATTAACTTTTTGCAACTACTTTAAAAAAGTTTTATTTTTCAACACTAGTGTTGCATCCGCACTGTATACATTGTTTTTATTCATTTTCTGTTTTTCGGAAAATAAACCATTAAACATTTAGTTTAAACCATATTTTACCTCTTATTATACCGTCCCTGATTTTAATATTTAATCCCAAACTTCAATGGAGCCACTTAAATTTTCAAACGTTTAGTTTTGGTTCCTTTTCATAAAAGCACTAGCCTTTAGTGCCGACTTATAATTAATTAGAGCTGTTAACTTGCTTTTATAAAGACTCTTCCAGAATAATGATTTTCGATTAAACTTGTTTTAATTTCAAAATCAATGTAGTATGGTATCGGACATGGAAAAAGGATTCAAACATCTATTAGAATTATTTGGATAATGGTTCATTTAAATTGGTGAATTCCCGGGGGAATGCCAATTTAAAACAGGTGATTTCTTGATTTTCCGTTATACATGAATGTAAATTTATGTCAGTGAAAGACAGGATGGATTTAGAATGACGGGAACATAAAGATTCTTTCAGCAGATAAGGGCAATGTTACGGTGGTAATAGATACGCAAGACTATAAGAAGAAGATTAAAAAACGCTTGATGAAGCACATTACAGACCATTATACAGAGATCCTATTAAGTCAATTGAAAGAAAAATCTACCGAACACTATAGAAATACAAGAACTACATCCCCCCTAATACTAGAACAACTCTTACACCATATCATAGTAAACCACCACATCTCTATGGGTTATCAAAAATTCATAAAGATAATGTGATACTTAACCAGCAATTTTAGTAGATTCCTTTTTCAAATTGTCCAACCATAAGCTGGCTAAACAGTTTTTTTGTAAAGAACTCCCACTTTGTGATAAAGTTAAAAATGTAGAGTTAAGTCTTCAAACAAGTTTGTCAGGTTTAATATTGAAAGGCTATACACAAACGTGCCCCTCAAGGAATCCTTAGAAATTATCGAGGCAAGATTAAGAGATGACAAGACATTTTTAGAAATAACTTTGTTACCCCTGGGGGGTGTTATGGAGCGTTCTAGAGGATGTCTGCATAATTCTTACTTTTAGCTCTATGCCTAAGATGATGGTTTATACCTGGAATGGTAATGGTAATACCAGGTACCATGTGAATGTGGCGGGTCGTACATTGGAGAAAAATGTATTCTAAATGTAAGAATAGCGAACCTAAACAACTTACACAGAGGGGCGAAACATCAAAATCAGAAAAATTTAGATTTCTATGTCATTTATTAGAGTATAGGCAAATTTTTTTCCATGTTCCTCATGAGTATTGTTGTTGCGGTTTTTTTTTAATTAAACTCTAAGATCCCCATAAAAAAATCGACTTATTTAATTCTAAGCCAGCCCAAAGAGATAATTTTGAATTAAATAAGCCCTTTCTGTAATGAAACTGCTTTAAAACTTTGCAAAACTTCTAGATCGATAAAAGAAGCTGTACAAGGGTCTTGGAAAACTTTATTTCTTCTTATTTGAGGTCAGTTTTTAAAGTTTAGTTCACTTATAGCACTTATAGCGAATTACTGTTTCTACATATGATATATAAGGTCACTTATTCATCTATTTATAAAATATATTATATATATATATATATATATATATATATATATATATATATATATATATATATATATATATATATATATATATATATATATATATTATATATATATATATATATATATATATATATATATATATATATATATATATATATATATATATATATATATATATATATATATATATATATATATATATATATATATATATATTATATATATATATACAGGGTGTTTGATTAAGGCTGGCTACCGGGCCTATATGGAAAACTGTTGACCCCAGGGGTTCAGGAAAAAGATTCTTATACCAAAAGTGGGCATGAAAACTCCATTAAAAATATTTTTACCTTTCGTAAATCTCTGCAAGGGGGCGTACCTAGTAGTCTAATTTTTAAAATTGACTTAAAATGACAAAATGCATTATTAAGCGGAACATTTCTTTATTCAGTTTTAGTCGATGATTCATTGGTTACAACTTTTTCTTATACCTTTTTTTATTTCCTTTGTAAATAAAGGAGTGGGGAAAGCTTTTGTTACTAATTTCAAAAAATGCTGTATCTTTAGAATGCCTTAACGGATTGAGCTCAACTTGAGCTCGTTTAAAAGAGAATACCATACAGGTTCAGCAAGTGTTTTGGTGATTACAAAAAGTTGACTTATAAACTTTAAAAATGGCAATATGTTGCAACCTAACTTATATTTTAATTTTTCTAGGTTATTTTAAATTTAAAGATATACTCTTCTCTCGTTCATTATAACTATAATTTAGTTAGAAAAACACTAGTCAAAACCGCATTTCAGTATCTCAAACCGTTAAACAAATATTTAGAATTGTTGTAAAAAAAGCATTAAATTTTTGATTTACCCTCGTATTTTTATTTAAAAAGTGCATAAAATGTTGTTCAGGCGAAAAATATGTTATTTTTTTCGATTTAATTAATGAAAGTTGCCCCAAATATGCATTTCAAATATAATTTCTGATAAACATTATAATCCTTAAGATTTTTGCGACAAGAATCCTTTATCCACTTGTGTCTTCAATTATTTTAAACAAACAGGAACAACTAGTTATTTACATAGTCTCTTTTTCCTGAACCCCTGGGGTCAACAGTTTCCCATATTAGCCCGGTAGCCAGCCTTAATCAAACACCCGTTATTTATATATTATTATATATATATATAATATATAATATATATATATATATATATATAATATATAATATAATATAATATATATATATATATATATATATATATTTATATATATATATATATATATATATATATATATATATATATATATATATATATATATATATATATATATATATATTTATATATATATATATATAATTATAAAAAAAATTTTTTTATCAAAATCTGGAAAACTACTTAACCTATAAAGATGAAATTTGGCAAACGGTAGCTTTTAAGTAGGAGACGTCCACTAAGAAAGGATTTTAGGAAACTTTTCCCTCTAAAGGGGTAGAATGGTTATATCGAACTTTGTCATTTCTGGATTTGACACTATAAAAATTGGCATGTAGGCTATTGATTACGATGAAACTTCATCTGTTTCAACATTTTTGAAATTACGACCTTCGGGGGTTAAAATGTGAATAAAAGTTTGTATAGAATAGTATATAATATTAAAAGGATTAAAAGTGCATATTTTTTTTACGAGAAATTTTTGCAGTTGCGAGGCGGAGCGCAGCGCAGCCGAGTGAATGCAAAATTGCGAGTAAAAATAAGCAATTTTAGTCCGTATGATATATACTACTTTTTCTTTAACAAAGTCAAAATTAATACATTTAATTATTCAAAAGAGCTCAAATGCAATTGCTTTTAATCCTAGGATTAAAAGTAGCACTTTTAATCCTGGGATTAAAAGTGTTGCTAAGCAACGAGCACATTTTTATACGGTATGAGAATTGATAGCTTTTACACCTGAAAATAGTACAAAAATGTCATTTTTTTAAGTTGTAAATGTGTTAGTGTAAATAAAGTAAGTTGGATTAGGAAAGAATTTTAGAAAGCTCCTTCCTAAATGGATAAAATGGGGATGAAAGTTTGTATGGAACTTTGCAATTTTTGGACATATACTAGGAGTATAAAATGATGTGGTACTGGTTATGATTACAAATAAAAATTATTTGTTTTAAAATTTTCAGGACCAAGTTCCTATCCAAAATCCTCACCCTCTTAAAGTACTTAGATCTAAAATTAGACCAAGTTCTGTGCAAAGGTTTGTTCCACTCTTTTTGGGCTTGGCAAGTTTTTTACTGATCTTTCTGTATTATAGAGTGACCTGTTTTTATTAATACAGACAGTTTTTTTTTAATTAATAAAGACAGATTAGTAAAAAAAAATGTCCAAGTCAATAAGGAACCTGGTCTAATTTTGGATTTCAGTTCTTTAAAAGGCCGACATTTTTAGTTAAGAACTTGGTCCTTAGTTACCCTAAATGTTTTTGGCATGATTTTTTTCTTATTTTTAAGTTTAATAAATAGAATAAAATCCTGTCTGTATTTTAAATCGTGAGACAATTATGACCTCAAAAACTTAGGTTCAAATAGATTCCAAACATCTAAACAACCCCCTAAATATACTATAATAGTGCCCCTGTTTCAAGGGCGCTATTATGTGCATTTTTAAAAATTGTGTGTCCTAAAACAAACTTACATACCCAATTTCAAGTTTCTACTCCCTCGGGAAGTGCCCATAATTTTAATGAGTCAATGACTTAGTGAGATAGTCAGTTAGTAGTAGAATGGGCGATTTTCAAAATCAAATACCTTAAAAATCACTTGACAATAACTTTCTGAAATATTTGCACAGGTTATTAAAATACTTATGTGGACTTACATACCAAATACTTTTATATGGAACGATCACGAAGTTAGGACAGGAGGAAAACACGTTTAAGCATTTCGTTTAATATACACACTTTCCGCATCAGGCTGAAGCTTGTCCTGACGCACTACTGTGCTCCTAGATCTCGATATGACTATAACAACAAAATAAGACACATTTTTTATGGCTACAGTATTAACTTGACGACTTCGTAAATTTCTGAATCTCTGCCAAGTAAAAAATCTTTTAAATAACTGAAATACATCAATGCAAAAACACATTATCTTAAAAATAAGCTATTTTCCAATGAAATATGACCCCATAAATATTGCTTAGATAGTCCTTCAAGACATAAATTCTGAGACTCATTTACAAAGAAGAGGATGTCTACATTCTGGGCATTTTATAAATGATGGCAGAGTATTTTAAGGTATTTCTTATTTTGTTAAAATTTAGGTTTGGTATATAAAAATACAAAAAAAAATACTTTACTATTTATTTCTAGTTTGGGAAGATTATCATGTTTATAAAAGAAATACTTTAACTTTTTAAAAAATGGTACAATCAAGCCTTTTTGATTCCAGGACTATACACAAGGTTTTTGTCATGCAGAAATTACTAAAAGGTATGTCGTCAATTTAAATCATATTTGTACAAATTGTTGGGTTGAGAACTGCACAATAAATAAATAAAAATAAAATATATAAACAAGATCATATTTATTTTAATATCAATCCCCAAGGTACCTGGACCGATATAAGATTCTAGATAGCCGATAAATCACTGGGTTTACTTGATCCCGAAAGTTTAAAATCACTTTAAAAAGGTTTGCTATAAAGCTATTTTTAAAAAGTTTTAGAGTAGTTTATCACTTTTCATCGTCCTTGGAAAGATTGAATAACTTTTTAGGATAATAAAAGGGTTTCTAAAAACCACACAGTTTTATAATTATATACGTAAACCTTCGAAACAAAAATTACTTTAAAAAGTTAATGTTTCTGTTTTTTTTTGTTTATATAAGTGGAAAGATATAATGTATACATTTTAAAAAATTATAAGTCTAGGTAACCAACGACCTGTGAGCTGCTCTCTTTTTTTACTTTAAGGAATAAGTTTAGATTAGATTAGATTAGATTATTTGAGCGGAGATGGCAAAAATGACCTCCGCCACTACAACCTTACCAGATATATTGTGGTTTCTCCTATCGTTCTATAGAGTACCTTGTCCAGGCCCGTCTTCTTAACTAGACTCCAGAGTCTTGACACTGGCCACTCCATATATCTTGCCGGTTTTGTCTTTTCCTCACCAAGCCTAGTAAACCTAAGCCTACATGGTGCTTCGCAGTGGCACCACACATGTACGGCAGTTTCTTTAGCCTCCTGGCAGAACCTACACAGGCTATCCTCCACCAGGCTTATTCTTTCCAGGTCAGTAGGTCCGAGGTAAACTTGGCCGCACAGGTCTTAATGAACTGCTTTGCCTGTCGTTGTCCTGGTGTTTGTATCCACCAGCTTTGAAACTCTCTGTCTACTCAGCTCTTAATATATGCTTTAAGGAGGCCTGCCAAGATTCCACAGAATGGCTCAGGACCTAGGATTTCCATGGCTGATCCTCTTTTGGCTAGGTCGTCGGCCTCTTCGTTACCTGGGTGGCTCTCGTGGCCTGGTACCGAGCCTACCGTAAGTTTGTTTGCCAAGCCGACTTTATCCAGGGCCTGTATACAGTCCCCCACCACCAACTTTATAAAGAATATTATTAATACTGATTCCATGGACTTCCATTGCCTTTATTTGTTTATCATACACAATGATTCTGTTCATTAAGTATTTTCAATCGTTATTAAGTGAACAATAAGCTTTAATTCCTGAAGCTTCGACTTATACACAATACCTGACTAATGTTTAAATAAGAGTTAATAAATCCCCAATCACCGCATTTTTATGTTTTCGAGTGTTCATTGTGTTCTCTAGAGGATACAATACAAACTTTAAAATATTTTCCAGTATTTTGTCTTTTACCTTACAGTAATTTTGTTTTTTTTTTGTCACAATGACTGTTTTTATTAATTGTTAATATTATTTATCATTTGAAAAACAGGTTACTTTAAACTATCTCGAAAACGAATGCAAATATTAAAACGCGGTTTCACCAGAGTGTAGGTATTTTTTTCTCTTCTAAACCTACAATAAAAAATTATATCGTCGTATTTAACTTTTCCGATATTCTTTTAAACAACGCTCTCTAGTTGGTGAACTACAAACTAGACCAGAGGTTCCCAAACTTAATTCGTCTAACGCCCACTGATTTTTAACAGTTATTTTGTAGCGCCCCCCCATTTTTTTCACCTTAAAAATCTCAATAACATATTAGTCTCGACTAGCCTGGAGTTTAATTAAACCTATATTCTAAACGACACTTTTCTTACCAGAGAGAGCTCTATTAATGCAACTTTATAATATTAAGAGTATCTTTGATTTAAAATTAACAATAATCAACATTGAGCAATTAATAATAATTTAACTTTACAATATTAAGAGTATCGGGGTATCAGGGTAGCGGGCGGAGTAGCGGGTGGGCGAGCGAGTGCGATGCGTGCATGCGGCGGAACGTCACGTCTAGAGGTGGGAAGTTCAAATCTTTTTACTGAATCGATTTATTTGATTCATTCACTTGAAAAGATTCGTTCGCAACCGATTCACTTTATTATGATGCCGGTCGGTTTTGAATTTCACAAAAAATGTGATAGTTACCTTAAATAAAGAAATTATTTACATTTATTTCATTTTGATATAATTATTATTTTAAAAATATATTGAAAATAAAACCTCCAAATTAAGTCTTTGTTTAAAAAAATAGTTAAAACAAATAAAAAAAGTTCTTTTAATTGCCAAATAGGTATATAGCCAAAACTGACTCGAACCGACAATACGCATAAATTGTTTGCCTAATACACCTCTGGTAATGTGAGCAAAATCGTAATATAACAAACCGCTCGCCACTTGCCAGGTCGTAAAACGATCGATTGGCCGTCATAAATCGAATACGAATCTTCAAGTTCTAGTCCGATTCTGACTTAGTGACCTTATGAACGAAACAAAACATCCAAACTAGGTTCGTTATTCATCGCAGAGCGATCGAGCAAGTGGCTCAAAAACGATTCAAATCTATTGAAAACAGGGAATTAATTTATTCGAATCAGTGCTCTGATTCGTTCTTTTTGAACGAATCGTTCACGAACGAGACACCTCTAGTCACGTCAGTCGGCACCTGCACTCCGCAAACACGGACCGACGAACGTTGACGAACTAAAATACAGGATTGCACAAATAAATCGTACAATATTTGTTCGCGCCAAACATGAATTCATAATTGAACCTTCTAATTTTATTCTTTTTTTTTTCTTTATTTTTACTAGATTAGGTACATAAAAAAATCTCGCGTTCGGCAAGTGCTCTGCTTGACCGCAACAATATATACATATTTTTAACAAGTGTCTTCGGAGGTGGGCACCTCACCTGCGACACTTGAAGACACAAATATCTTTCAGTGTTTGAGGCCTATTACTAAATATGTTAAGACATAAATAGCATTGTAAACGCATTAAAAATATTAAACATTTAATATATTTTTAATTTACATTTATACAAAAAAATAGGATAAAAATATGAACTAATAAATGGATGTTGTGTAGTAGAGGGATTTTAATTTCAGTCAATTTTAAAATATGAAGTAGCTAAAGTTACAAATCACCCATTGCCCCCAAAATCACATCAGCGCCCCCAAATTTTTTGTGGGTCCCTTACCGCCCCCTTCTAGACCTCCAGCGCCCACAAGGGGGCGTTATCGCCCACTTTGAGAAGGACTGAACTAGACGAAACCAAAAAGGATGACATTTAAAACAGCTTTAAATTTACTTTTAAACGAGCATTCACTTGAATCATTTTCGATAACAGATGTGGGAGAGAGCTATTTGAAAGTTGCATTATTTATCATTTTCCCCCACCCTTATTATTGGAAATACGACAAAAAGTCCTGAACCAAACTGATGCAGAATTGGTTAGAGTTTTCGCAGATGTTATCAAAATTGTACCTAATACAAGATAATTTTGGGGAAAAAATAGGTTTTTTAATTTACCGTTGCGGTTGCACCATCTTGTGATAGTTTTAGAAACTTGAAAATAATTTTCAGCTATTTCTCTTGACCCCTTTAGCTAAAAATATTGTTTCCTTAATGCTGTGCGATAAATAGTTTATTATAACACAACAAAAATTGTTTGTGGATTTATAAGTGTCATGTGGTTAACTTTATTGGGAAAATTAATTAATAATGTTACTTCTAAGTAGAAAATTTTAAAAAATTAGGTTGTTGTTATAGCAATAGTCCAATCATTATAGATTTTTTTTGTAATTAATGTTAACAGATATCTGACTGCGCAATTACTTCCGACCCTTTTTTAATAATTATTGTTTAAAAAAATTGGTGGATTTTTTATTTTAATGATCTACAGGTTATTCCGAAGTCATGGCGTAGTAAGATATCTGTTAAGATTAATTACAAAAATAACCTTTTTTTTTTGCTATAATAAGTGAACTACAACATGTCAAAATATAAGCAGCTAATTGGTTAAAATTACCAGTCGTAAAATTTTTATATCGAATCTCGTACGAGCTTTTCTGGTTTTTTTAGTTCTGATTTAAAAAAAAACTTTATAAAATTTAAATCTTAAAAAATGTTTTAAACATATTTCATGCTTTAAAGAGCTTAATCAGCGATAAAAACCCCATCAGAGGTGTTACAGAGTTCTTCTATTTAACCAGTAAGCGACTTACCAATATGTGATATTGGATTTTATTTTCAGCGGAACTTAAACCACTCCCGTCTTGACTTGGCATGCAATATTTATATTTCCTTAACACTGACTGTTACATTATGGAATCTTGTTGCTTGATATTTACATTCTAACGTGTTTATGCTAATTTTCCGTGTAGGAAGCATCCGCATTTCTGGATAAGAATGTAAAGTGGCTTATGCACCGCTTATAAGTAAGTAAGAGGTATTAATGTTAGATAATGTTCTAAGAAATGCTTGAGATCTAAGGAAATTGGATCAAGGTAGATTTAAATAGGAAAGTAGGTGTGTTGATGTTTTTACTTTCATGCAAATATATTCAATTCACCTATGATAGGTATCTTAGGAGGTCATAAAATTTTATTTTTCAATTGGAAAATTGGGTTTACTTAAAGGCGAGATTGAAATAAAGGGATTTAGATTTCCTTTTAAAACAAGACTTTTTATTAACCCAACTTAAAAATATTTTAACTTATAAAACAGAAAACAGTAACGTCAAAAACTGACAACGTTAAGTTATATTATTGAGGGGATAATCTGTCAGATTTCCATGACCTACTAGGCTGTCTAAATCACTTAACAGCGATATATTAAAACAAAAAAAAAACAAGAGTAAAAGCCATCTTTACGAAACTAATTTTAGTAATATACCCTATTGGCTTAATATTGACGGACGGTCCAAAGAATAACACAGCAATACCGATTGCCTGAACCATTTTAACTTTAGAACATATGACTTACATTTTCTAATGCAGTAATGCAATACTGTTATAGAGAGAAGAGGTAAGAAATAAACGAAGAAGAAAACAGTCTATTACTTGGACAATAAAGCGGCAGTAACACATAAAATTAGTTTTAAAGAGGTGGAGAACTGGTTACCTCTCTGTTGCCGTGCCGGGCTCCTAGGTGGTTAAACCACTTTTGTCCAACACCTGCTAGTTACAAGAGTCTTTATTTGTGCAAATTTATTATGATTATTATGATTTATAATATTTACAGGTACTATTACAGGTACCTATTTAAATTAACATTAATATTAAATGGAAATGTCATAGTTTTCGATGAACTGAATATTGTCAAATTGTCCATGTATACATTGGAAGTTGAGGTGAGGGTTCTATTAGGCCGACATAACTGCTTGGCGGTTAACTGGTCTCTTGAATTTTTTCAGCATTTTCAATTTTGTTTTGGACCGAACTTTCAAAATAGCCCTCGGATGATGATTTTTATCCTCCATGGCGCTTAAGTGTTGTCATGTTAGCCCCCACATTAGCTAGTAGGGTATCTGAGGATTTTCTAAAACAGTGGCAGGTGTATAGTTCTTGACTCTTGAAGTTAAAATACGCAGGAATTTTTTAGGGTATTTTTGACATGGTATTTATAGCCACACACTAATTTGTGCATTTGCCATTTTTATAAAAGACAAAAAAGCTGTGGCTGGTGATTGTTGATCGCAAAAAAATGTATTTTTTACACAAATCAACAGCGTTTACTGGAAAGCTTTCTCTAATAATAGTAAAACTTTTTTTTTTAGTTTTTGTGTCTGGCAATACAACAACTAAATAATTTTCTTAATCTTAAACATTTTCAATGTCTATATGTGTTAGCTCATCACAGCTAGTTTCAGTAAAAAAATACTCAGGGTCGGGGGCCTGGCGTAAAAAGGTTTTGATTTCATTTCTCTCCAAAGTTTTGACCCTTTTGGGTTTGTATTTTTGGGATTTACTTTTTAAGAAACTAGTTAATTTGCCATATTTTGAAATGTCGATTTTTTATACAGATTAAGGGTCGAGCAAAGCATGGAATATTTAGCCCATGAAGATGATGGGGCAAATTTTTTCTGTAAATGTAAAAAATACACCAGCAAAATGTTTTTGTCAATTTTTTTATCTTTTTTAAATCCGTCCATTTTTCAGAAACTGTACACTCCTTGTCATAACAATCTTGAGATTTTTCTGATAATATTTACATTGTCGCTTCTTCTGCTTTCGTAATAATATAATAAGGCAGTTAATTCTCATAATTTTTTAATTTTTTTTCCTTTAAAAACCGCTTTTGGCACCATATAATCCAACAATGTCAAAATTTATTTGAATAATTGCTAATAATATTTTAAGTTTTATGGCAACCAAAAACAACCTACTTGAGTCCGAGCTTAAAAGCTTAGACTAAAGGTGAATTTACACTGTGCAAGCAGCTGCAGCATAAACACCAAACGTCAACGCAAAATGTCAGGAAATATAAATTTAGAGCTCCTGCTTAAAAAGACACTCACTCTCAAAAATTACCCGTAAGCTTTTTCAGTTCTTAAATAAAACTTGCTGCTCGTGTGTTATGATTTCTCAGTAGTGGGATAAAATATTGTATGCTACTCATAGTACCATAAATAGCTATTCTTTGGGCGGTCAATGATACTTAGGTACCTAAACATAAAAATATTGCCTTTCAAGCCGCATTTTTGACAACGCATTGGTATCAGTGCCAATGCGTTGTCAAAAATGAATGAAAAGCCAGGTACAAAATTTTATTACTTTTTTACTTAAGTAAAAAATATTAAAATTTTGCATTCCCAAATGTCTATAATTTACAAAGGAAAATGATTTTACTTAATTATTATTAAAAATTTAACTTTTGTCTTTCTAATTCTAAGACCAATTTATCTTACACACCACATCCTACTTAATTAGGCTCTTTTAAAGAATGATAAAGGAAAAACACAATCGGGAAAAAACCTAATCAAAGCACCATTAAATGTCCAATGTCCCATTTCCGGTGCTGAAAGAAACAGAGTCATTCCAGACACTCGACTGAAAATAATGACCCAGTGCGTGTCTTCTGCTCGTTAAGCCCGATTTTTGTAAATTGCTGTTACATAGCCTGATGAGTTCCTATTAAGGCTGTATTGTACGCTATAAAAGTAATTCCCGAAGAATTATAAAGGTTTTTTTTTCTAAATATTATTTATTACGTTAAGGTTTAGTGTTTTGCTGTTAATATCAACAATGGAGTTTTAGCGGTACAGATAAGTTTCAATAAACAAATAATAAATTACAATATTAATTACAAATTTTCTTTTAATCTTTGAAAAGTCCACGAAAGCGTAAAGCCTAGGTACTTACGTACCATGGGTATCTTAAGTGAAGTAAAAGGAAGTTTATTTATTAACACAGGACTTAAAAATTTAGAGGTTTCTATAGGAGACACCTACACAAGATAGGCTTATAGAATGAGGACCCAAGTTGCAGAATGTGCGATGAGGGAAAAAACAGCCTACCACATCCTGTGCAAATTTGAAGAGTTCAACCACAAAAAACAGGAATTTTTTGGACAACCGAAAATGAGCCCACAGGAATATATTAACCAACCAGTGTCGGGGTTATACAGACTTGCAGATGGAAGAAGACTAGTAGAAGGATTGGTATAAAAGTAAATGGGAGATTAGGCACAAAATGCCCAAGAGGCTGTGCTGCCTCTGGTAGTAAATTTAGACGTTCCCAGAAAAAAAAAAAAATTTTTAAAGTTAACGACTTTTTTTTGTATAAAATCAAGCATGGGAGACGCCATTTTTCAGACATGCTACTTAAATTTAAAGTTTTTGATTTGTCGTTGTTAGTTCTGAAATAAAGGTACTTAAATAAAGTTTTGGCCTTCTACTTGTTAATTTTATTTTTGAGAAAGACACTTAATAATCATAACGTTACTCTTATACTTACAACTTTCTAAAAGAGAATGACACAATCTTTTAAAATTGCAAATGGAAACTGTTGTCAAGTGATACCTAATTTTAAGGATATTTTATTTTTTTTAGGGATACCTAACACTGTGTACTTTAAGCTAGTGGTTTTGGAGATTTATGCATTTAAATATTGAAAATTTAATTAAAATAGCTGTATCAAACATCATTTTACCATATTGGAACCGCCATTTTAAATTTTAAAAATCTGACCTTAAATTCGTGATCAGCGACCTTTAAAAGCCGTATGTACCAAATCTGGCGTAAATAGAAGAGTTTTGTTAATTTTCATCGCATACTAAAAAAGAAAATCAGTTAATTTTTGGTACTTTTGGGTGGACTTTTATTTTTTATGGTCTTTTAATAATAAATATACACTTGGAAAATTAAAAACAATATTTTTAATTTTTGCTAATGTTTTTCTTAGTAAATGTTTGGTATTTTAGACCTGTTTTTGAGGTTAGGAAGTTTCTGTGACGTAGTAGCTTAGTTCTGGTACCAGATTTATATTCCGAAAAAAAAAGTGTTTAGAAGTCAATATCGCGTGCGAACTACAGATTTCTTTTTTTTGTGTGGCTGTGCAATAGACAAATTCGGTATTATTCAAATTATGGGGCGTTAAATTTATCTACCCTAATTAACAGGAAGGGGTAAAATGTGCATGAGCAAATTTGCTCTCTCTTTTAAAATAAATTATTATTTTACGCTACCTGTTCAAATTTATTCGCTCATCAACATTTAGTCATCTGTCATAAAATAACTACTTTAAATACATCTTTAAAACTATAAACTAAAATTACCTTTTATTAGATATCATCGTAAAAGGAAATAAAAGAACTTTAAAATAAGGCGTCACTCAACCACCCTTCTCTTTTAAGATTTTTGGTGTCCGCCCCCCCAATGGGTGATAATATAGATGCAAGGTTAGTAAGATCCCCCCCCCAAAAATATACTAGAGGACCTAAGGGTTTTTTTTTAAAAATTAAGGATTTGCCCATATTAGCCTCTGTTTTGTTTTCGTTGGCCCACCCTGTACTTTAAGGCCGGACCTTTTCTGTTTGATTGGTTCCCAGTTATCAGATGTTTTGTTACAATCACAGTTTGGTACATGTTGACAATAATTGTGTATTGACACCTTTTGCTAATTTTGGTTCCCATATTTTTGTTTATGACATGTAATAATATAATTTTTTGTTTTACTTTTAAAAAATATTTATTTTATAACAACTTAGCTTATTCTTCATAAAGAACGGCGCTTTGTATAATAAAATGTAATTTTAAATAAAATTATAATAGCAAATATTATTGGAATAAAAAAGTCGCGTAAAGCATATCTGCGCGTATTGCGTTATATAAAATTGATAAGTAGATGTATATCATATTTGTATGCATTGAATACAACATTCGGGAATATTATTTTAAAGCAAAAGGTCTACATTTTTGTGTACCGCTCTGCGGTTAACTAGATTTATAAAAAAATATTGTATAATATTTATAAAAAATAATCAAAAAATATATGGTAGCAGATTGATTTCTTAAAGCATTTAAATGACCGTTTTTTTTAACTATTTTTATTATCTACGCTTTACTAGGAGGTTTTTCACAAATTTGGTTCTATTATAAATTCAAGAAATACTAATTTCAAAGCCAACTAATTTTAAAAATGAACTGAGATAGTATAAGTGTATTATATGTATAGTAACAGCGGCTTCGAGAATGATCGGATTCCCTTCTATCTGTGTAGTCTGAACGTGTCTTAAATTAGATCCTCCTTAAAATCCTGCTTCCATGTCTAAGGAACAACCTCATTTATCCACTTTAGCAAAAAAAGTATTTTATATATAACCTTAAGTTTTGTGGTTTAAGTATCAAGGCGACCCTTTATCGATCGACTTAAAGCTAATTTAAACTCTTGCTTTAAATCCGTATTATTAACTTTATCCCAAAGCTGGATATTACCTATTTTTATTATGGACATCGGTACCCGCTTCCTGTTTACTGTATCGCTGCCTAAGGCCAAAACCCCTGTGGATTCGATAGACTACAAGAGGGTAGTGGCCCAATTCAATAATTCCGGTCTGGGGGATTCAAGTTACAAAATTGATTGATCTGGGAAAATTGACAGCTTTATTTATGTTTTTAGCTTTTTATATTTTAGAACTAAAATTATTTACCTCAATAAAACGTTAATAAAATTCTAATAACTTTTCTAAATAAGAAACTTACCTAACGTATTTTTATTGTCAATGAATGCAAACTGTGTTATTATGCATTTTAAAAAAAACTTTCAATTAATCGCTTATAATTTCTTTCTTTTTGGGCCCATAACTTTGTTTTACTATTTTTTGATTAATTTTTTTACTGATTTGCTTATAAATGAAAAAATTACCCGTTTTAATAAAAAAAATAAATATTTATTTATACAGGCATATCAGTAAAAAACTGGCTTAGTAAAAAAATCCGAGAGACCACAAGGGTGCTGGGTATGTAATTATTTAGAATAAAATTGTGGACAATATTTAGTCTAATTTGATCTAAATTTAAGAGGTCAGTATTTTTGGATGGAATTTGATTATTTTGCATAAGTGTTTTTGGGGGGAAAGAAACAGATACCCTTGGTGGCATCACTATTAGTCAATAATAAATATAGTAATTTTAATTTAAGTTTAAACCCAAATTAAAGGAACATCATAAATGAAAATAAGAAAGGGTTAGGTGCTGTTAGATGTCTACAGTTGCCCAGAACTCGATAAAGAGAGTTCCAGCAATTTTTTTTTCAACTTCAACATTTTTACAATTTCCCGACTCTATTTAACAAAGCACTCAACATCTGCTTAAAGAAATATAATTATGACATGTCTAAGGATCGATCCTAGTCTATAAGAGCTATTCAATTAGAAGCTAGCTTTTAACACAAATAATCCCAATAACATCTTGACCAAGTTGTTATCTTATTTAATACAGTAAATTTTCCTATAAAAAAAGTTTAGTTCGAAAAGGTATTTAAGGCTTCCGACGCATAGGAATTTTGACAAGAGTTTAAATTTTAAATCTCCCACAAACAAACCGTAAAAAAAAATTTTAAAGACTCCCTAACACGCACGATATTCAATATCGTTGATGTTTTTTATTTTTTGTTTATTTTTTTAATAGGTTTTAAAACCAAGATCTTTAAAAATATTTAAAAAAATTATATTTATTTTTTTTTTTAAAATTTTGTACTAGATTTAGTTATACTTTTAAGGTTGCTAAAGTTTTATTTTTTTACTTAATCTTATAAGTAGCTATCTTGCCACTATATTAGACTATTTGTTATCCGTCATTTTTTGGTTTTGATTTCAGGGGAGGTTGTGGATATTTGATGATCCTATTCTGATTGTTATAGAAGTTTTTTCCCCCTTCATCATCTTGACATTTCACCTTTGTTTATGTTGGGTTTGATCTGTATATTTTGAAATAAGCCTTTTTGGGGTGTGTTACTTCCAAACCAAGGACACGTCCCCCCAAACAACCGATCGACTCGTTGGGGAAGCCCCTTTTTTTGGCCCAAACCCCTTTGGGGGGCAAAAGGGGTTTCGAGAGGGATCCTAAAAAACTTCTCAGCAGTTAAAAAAAATTTGGGGTAAAATAGTAAATTAAACCTTTCCCCGAAAGTAAAAAATCCCCGAAAACAAAATTTTGGAAAGCCTGGGGGGAACCCGAATTATGGATTTTACTGGGGTAAAGCGAAACACCTTTAAAAGGGGGATAAATGACCCCAAAAAAAGGAAGATAAAAAACGGGGGCCTCTGCTCCCCTCATCTGTCCAAGAGAAGATCCATGCAATATTTCCTGGCGACTTTAAAAGGGGTTTTCCCCCCGGGCGTTTCATACTTTAAATCAGTAGGATGGGGGCGAACTGAAGAAAAAACCGGGAAACAACGGGCCCCTGGGGCCCCCGTTGCAGTGATGTTTTTCACCTTCACTTTCGATACAGATCCCACATGTATAAGTGTTAGGGGTTTCCTTCTTTACATAAAGCCTGCATGTTTTAAAACCCTTTTATGCCCATTTTCAAAAGTGTTTCCTTGATGACAATGACTTGTCGAAGTCCACTACTTGTCTTTCCGAGCCCCCCCAAAGGGAACCCTTTTAACGTTAGTTTTTTTAAAAAAGTGGCTAGCATTCTTTTCAAGTCTTTGAGCAGGTACTCGGTGCTATTGGGTTTCATCGCCTGTTTTGATAGTCTGGGGACTTCCTGAGTTCTTTAAGTTTTAATTCTTTGCCAAATTAAATTGTTTTTAAATATATTTTTTTTAAATATTGACTATAAAGGAATGCAAAAAGGGGATTTTGTTGTTTAGAAAGCTTTAAGAAAAGAAAGTTGATTTTTTATCCAACTAGTACGTTGGTAAAATACTTTTTAGTATTTAATACATTTAAAATAAATAACTAAATCAACAATTGTCTTAAGAAACAAAGTGGAAGTATAAAGCAATAAGTGTAGTTTATCTAAAAACCTTAAAAAAATTACCGATAGACTTCTTGGAATTAACAGGATTCACACAAACCAAAAAAAATGCCAATGTTAATTCTGGGGAGTTTCATTCATTATTCTTAAAGTAGGTTTTTGCTGGTTTATTTGTTTTTCTTGTAGATGATGTAAATGGATAACTACAAAAAAGTGTAAATTAAATTTGACTTGTTTTTTATTTTCGTTAAACTTTTGTTCTCCCTCATATTATTATGAAATAGGCACATAAAGGGTTATAAAATTTTAATAAATTAATTAATATTTTCCGGAAAAATGGCGATTTAAAAGTAGTCAGATTTATGTGGGCGAAATGGTAAAATTTTGTACCAACCTGTTTTGGGGCGGGTGGCGACGCTGAAAAAAAAGGATTAAACATTCTTTTTGCTATTTTTTATCGTTTTCAAAACTTTCCTTTTTATGTTTTTCGTCCGGTTAGGCTCTTTTTTTTAAAAAAATATCTAAACTTCTTACTTAAAAACCCATTAACCATCCACCCTACAGCAAATTATTTTAGATGAGTGCATTAAATATTTTCAATAATTTTTTAAAAAGGAAAAGATATAATAAACCTTTTTGTTTTGTAATGTTATTTAAAAATACATTACTTTCTTTTATGTTACTCTTCTAGAAATAATAATTGGTCGTTTAAATTATAAAAAAATTGAGCTTTAGGAAGTTCATAAACGCTTAAAAAAATCTCTTTTTTTTTTTTTTGGGAGTCCACGAAGGCCTAAAGCAATACTAACGACGTGGGTTTTTTGAGTGAAGTAAGAGGAATCTAGTAACACAGGATTTAAATTTTGAAGATTTGAAGGAAAGAAAATTCCTCTTCAGCACAAGTTCCACAATACTCTAAGAATAAAGAAACGAACAAAGGGAAAAATTTAGAGCCTCTCCAGATGAGCTGTAAATGGATGCTTAAGAGTTATACTTCGTACTGTCTATTGAAACTTGCTAAAGAAAAAAATAAATTGGCCAATAGTTTACAGGCCCAAAATGCCTATAAAAAAGCGACATTTTCCCACAGCTTTCTGTAATGCTTGTTTTATAATACTCAAATATAGAAAGCGATTTTGTACTTTGACTTTTTATTATTGCCAAATATCCTACATACCAATGATAATAACTATGCTATAGTAGGTAGGCAAAAAAAACTTTTGAAAGAGTTAATGAGGCGATAAGCTTTTCTTTTGGATAAAAATTTAAAAATGTTAGAGTTTTTGTCATTTCAGATATATATAAATAGTACCCGAAAAGAGTTTTGGGATTAATGTCTTTTAAATCGCGAATGATAGGCGGTCTGATAAGTAAAATGTAGCATTCTTTTTTCGTTAGTTAAAAAATTCTACCTGTATTTTAAAGACAACGATGGCCTCAGAAACTAAGGTTCACCCAGATTTCAAACTTCTAAAATACCCCTAAATATACGAAATACCGTCTCTGTTTCAGTCGTTCTGAGAAAAAGTAATTTATTAATTTTTTCCTTTACTTGTGTTCTTAAACCCACTTACATGCCAAATTTCAAGTTTTTACTCCCACGAGAAGTGCCCCAAGTCAGTGAGTAAGTGAGTAAGTCAGTCATTGGTAAAATGAGCAATTTTCGAATCGAATATCTCAGAAACTACTTAACATAAATTTCTAATTTTTTTTTTACATTTAATTATACGAATTTACATTCCAAATGTTATACGTTTATGTCTAACGATAACGAGAGTATAGGAGAGGTGAAACATCCTAAAAAATTACGTGTCTGACTGCACTACAGTGGCCTAGATATGCCTATAAAGTAAATTTTATTAACTTTTATAGAAAAAATTATTTTATTCTGTGTTGGGGTATAATTAAGTTCAATTAGGTTTAAATATTTAATTTAAAAAATTACATTGTAGATTATTATAAATTAATAGATACTGGCATAAGTATTTTAAATTTAAAACCCAAACTAGTAAAAACTAATTAAAACAATAATTTATTAAAAATTAAATTTTAATATGGTTTGCTTTAATTCTCTGTTTAGTAATATACCAAAACAAATTACCAAAGTAATTACCTCAAGCTTTATGTAATTAACAAAATAGATAATTAACGAAATTAGTTTAAAAAATAACCAGAGATAAAGTTCTGGCGCGGCGTGTGCAGGAACAATTTTGTAATTTTAAGGTAATGTTTGTGTTCCAAAATACAATTTGGTTTATTTGCTTTTCCAGGGATAATTAATATAATTATATATAAACCAAAAAGTAAATTGAGGCAAAATAAGTGAAAAAACTATTAGTAAAAAAATATTATAGTCTAGACGAAAAGTGTGTTTCCTGCGAAAAATAGTTAGAAGGCTTCGTAAAATTTTGATAGCAAATCTAAGAAAGGCAGGATTTTTTCTGCCAATAAAAATATAAAAATTGCAATTGTTATTAAAAAAAAACAAAAAAGCCATTTCGATTATTGATGATAACCTCAAAACCATAAGTGATAACGGAAATTGCAAAAAAGATCTTTGAAGAAAAGAAAAAAGTCTTAACTTTCAAAGTTCCATCTCCATTATTTATAATTTTAATTTAACACTAAAAATTGGCCTTCGCGCGACATTTTTGGTTGGCGCTCGGCGTCAAAACCGAGTACGTCACATAAAATTTTTTAGGGTATAAAATATTAATTAAAAAATTTAAAAAATATGGTGTATTTAGAAATTCAAAAAATTTATACCCGTTGAAAATTTACCTAAATTAATTTTTTATTAAATTAAACGATTTTTAACTAAAAAATTTTTTGCTTTCGTCTTCATTTAGAATTTAAAAATAAAGTTTAAAAATTTTAATGCTTTGTTTAAAATAATTTTATAGCTTTCCCCAAAAAAAAAAAAAAAAAAAAATCAGAGTAATATTTTCAAAGTTATAAAATTATTATAACAAAGCATTAAAATTTTAAACTTATGGCGTGATCTTGTTAAATATGTATAAAAAGAAAGGTCAGACGTAAAAAATATATAGACAATTATTTAAATAAATTTTATTAAGTTGGCCACTAAGAATATTATACTGAAACTAAATAGCATAATTTCGGGAAAACATTTTTTGCACCAAGAAATTGCCGGAAATTATTTTCAAGGGGGCGCGGGGGTAAGGGAACGTCAAAACAAAAAAAACATTTCTCAAAAAATAAAATATAGTTTCAATAAATGGTACTATTCTATCTTAAATGTTTTCTAAAAAAAATTCAGGTTAATTTTTGTCAGTTCTAAAATAAAGTGGGGGGAAGGTTGTTTAATTTAGAAAGGCAAAACCCGGTTTGTTTAACCGAATTTAAACCTCGTTTGAAGAGCATTTTAAGCATTATTTAGGGAAAACATTCCACATTACTCAAAACGCCCTAATCTAATAAAACTAATTTTTTACGAAATTTTTTTGAATAAATATATTACCTTTACATATTTAGATAAAGAAAAAAAACCCAAAAAAAAAACCGATTTAATATCTTTTTTAAAGAATATATTAGCAAAAATAAAATAGCATAGAGGGTAATGCATTTAACGACAATGTTTTCACAGGGATTTCTTTAGGTAAAAATTAAATTTATAAATTTTTACCAAATCTAATGACATACTGCATGATTATTACTAATTTGAATCCATATAACGATATTAAACAACATTAGATAATTATAATCCATCGAGCGTGGTCCTTATCAAGATAGCTTTGAAAACAAAAGGATGCTGAAATGTCAAAAATTCAACAATTTTTATTTCAAAATATTATCTTTAGTGTTGTGCTATTGTGTTCTTTTGCCTTTGTTGCTTGAGCATTAAACTCTACATAACCTAAAACGTTGATGACAACTTCCTCAGTTCTACGGCGTCTGCAGTGTAAGGGGCGAAGAACATTCCGTGCTACGAAAGCGATTTGTAAACAAGTGAACATTCTGTGGGGCTGCCGTACCGGCGAGTCTGAGGTTATCCAATGCATACAGCTTTTAGCTATGTCCATTTTAGACACTTAAAATAAATAACAATAATATCAACTGTTCTTTAACAATACAAGCAATTTTAAAGAACACAATAGACAAATTTTAAAAATAATTTTTGAAATAAAAAATTGTTTATTTTTAATTTTCATTTTTTTTTTCAAAGCTAATTATAAGACACGCCTATGGATTATTCAAAGGTTGGTAATTATCTAATGTTGTCTAATGTCGTCTAATATTTAAATGGGTTGAAATAAGTAAAAATTATGTAGAATGTCATTAGATTTTTAAAAATTTATAAATTTAATTTTTACCTAAAGAAATCGGCCTATAGAAAACATTTTCGAAATGCGTTACGTCTCTATGTCGTATTTATATTTTAGCTAATATATTGGTTTCAAAGAGAATTAAATTGCGGTTTTTGCCGTTTTGTTTGGATTTTTTTCCTATATAAATATGAAAAAGGTATATATATTGTATTTAAATTTTTAAAAAATTTCGTCAAATAAGTTATTTTTACCCTGACGCCCCTAGCGGCGTTTGTGAGATTAGTGTACCAATAGTTTTTAGACCTGAAAATAATGCTTAAAATGCTCTTCTAAAGAGACCAAGTTTACTAAATTCGGTAAAACACACCAAGTTATTAGACTTTTCTAAATTAAATTTCCTCCCCACCACTTTATTTTAGAACTGACAAAAAATTAACCTAAGTTTTTTTTAAAAAACATTAAAGATTAAAATAGTACCACTTATTGACAATTTATTTGATATTTTTTTTTAAAAAATGTATATTTTTATGTTTTGACGTTACCCACGCCCCCTAGCGGCCATCCCACAGACTTGAAAATAATTTCCAGCAATTTCTTTGGTCACTTTTATTTAAAAAAAAATCCCGAAAGTTATACTATTGTAGTTTCTGAGATATAGCCGACTACCTCTCTTAGTGGAACACCCGGTACAAGAAGAAGAAAGTTCAAAACAATTTTGTTAATTAACAATTGTTAAGTTGTTAAAATTACGGGAAAGATAATTTTTTAACGGGAATAAATTTTTGAAATGTTAGGACTTTTTTCTCTAAAAATTCCTTTTCTTAAGGATCTTTTTGCAATTTCTGCTATTTCTTATGGTTTTTGATTATCATCAAAAATCAAAATGGCTTTTTTTTTCTTTTTTTTTGGTTTTAAAAATTTTAAAACAATTAAAAATTTTGGCAAAAAAATTTCAAGAAAGCCCTTTAAATTTGGGGGCAAAAAAATTTTGGTTGTGGAAAAATATGCCTTTTTTAAAGTTTAATATTAATTATACGCCAAAAACCGATATTTTGGAGAATGTTTTTTATTTTTTCCTGGCTCAATTTAAAAACTAATTGTTAAATAGATTTTACTTTTACATTTTAACTTTTTTTTCGCTATTAATCGTTGTCAATTTCACATCCGAGTTTTTGTTATCGGAACATCAACTTTTTTTTTCTTTAGGCGTTTATTGGATTTTTACAGATAATAGAATTGTTATTTAAATAAAGAAAAGCGAGATGCCTTATAAATTTTTAAAAATTTAAAATGATTATGAATATACAGAAAGTATTCAAAATGTTGACCTTCCTTCTGGATACACAGACGCATGCTTTCAATTTAACTATAATTAGCCTTAGAAATTTTTAGTGTTCTTAATTAATAAAAATTATAGATTCTGAGATCGCATTTTTGACTTAATTTCATACAAGAAATTAATTTGTTGTGCTAATATAATTATTATTGTTTTTAAAACATGAAAAAAGGGATTTGTGTTAATTAATTTAAAGTTTTTCTGAAAATACTTCTGCATCAACAAAAGGTAACCATGATATTGATGCTCCAATTATCTTCATTTAGAATATACAGGGTGTAAAAATATTATGCTAACAATTTTAATGCAAGAAATGAAAAGTATATATAATATATTAAAATTTAAGATTTTTGTCTAAACGGTATTAAAGTTGAACTTTGGAAGCAATTATTTCTAAAATGCTTAACAATCGAAAAGTTTGTCTTAATCGCTTATCAGTAGATTTATTTGCTAATAAAATAAACTAAGTTTAAAATGGTTCAATCAAAAAATTCTTTTAGTTAAAAATTTAAGAAACAATTAGCAACAGCGTTCCCAAAGCCTTTCGTGAAGTTAAGTCAGTTACATGTGCGTAACGATCGCAATTTAGGACAATTATAGTGCAGGTGTTCCATAAAGTTTTAAAAACGGGATGTGTGCAACCGAGAAATCTAAAAAGGGACCTAGGAAATACGTAACTGTGGAACAAAAGAAAAGGATTTGGAAAGGGAGAAGACCTGGTTTAGAAGGTCATTGGACCGTTAAGTAACCACACTACTGGATCCACGGGAAAATCAACTTTATTCTACCACCACCAACGTGGCAGGCTAAATTAATTAGGCAGAGAAGGAGAGTCGTAAAAGTACCGAAAACTGGGTTTGTCAAAAAGAGGCTTGTGTAGAAACTGGTGGACGAATTTTAACAACTAATTAATCCAAATGAGTTGTTTTTTTAAAATATTAGAAGTTTTTCATTTTTAGGCAAAATAAAAAATGCTGTTTTAAAACATAATAATTTTTGTGGTTTTAAAATGGATATTTAGCCTAATTTTGTTGTAGTTGTGGTTAGTACAGTACAAATATTTTTTAATTAGAAATAAAACCCTAAATAGAGTAGAAGAAAAAGTAATTTTTCCCCAGGGGAAACACAATAAAATTGCAAGAAGTAATTTTAATTTTTTTTTGTTCTGAGCCTGATGCACCAGCCGCCCCTATATAAATAAACCTATCTTTAAAAAAAGTGTAAATATGTAAACCTCACAAAAAATATTCGATGTTGACTCGGTGTGATAAAGGGGCGTGGTGTTGCCAAATTTTTAAACTTTGAAAAACATATTTTAAAGCTTTGTGCTGGGTTTTTGACTTGTTCTAAGCTTTACTATCGCCCATTAAAATCGCGAACGTCAACTTTTTAACCCGTATATACATTTTCTTTAATTTTACGTTTTATTAAACAAGTTGAACAGCTATTTATAAGGTCTTAAATTTGGATGTTCAAATTTAAGAAAGCAGTTATTATTTAAAAAAAAAAACATTAGAAATAATTGACCTCTTTTTTTAAGTTGCCTAACTTTTAAATAACTTTAGGTTTAATTTCCCTTTAAATTTCTTTAAGTTTGGAATTAATTAATTTTCCATACCTTTAACAACTGGGGAGAAATAAAGGTTTTTTTTTTTTTTTTTTTTTTTTTTTTTTTTAATTTTAAAAAAAAGAGAAAGTTTTGGATTCTTTTAAAAGAAATTTTTAGAAGGGCGATTTTTCATTCTGAAAAACCCTTTTTAAAAATTCAAAAATGCTTAAAATAGGTATCAATAAAGGGGCATTTTTACAACATTACAAAAACATCATTTAAGATAATTTTGGTATTTTATTTTATTTCCCTTTTAAAAACCATATAATACAACTCCAAAATAAGTGATTTAAAAACAATTACATTTGTGTACATTCCGTTACTTTGAAATTAACAACCAATTACTAAAACCGATAAAAACATAAACCCGGGACATTTTAAAACACCATTAATGTCTATTTAACACCATAAAGTTAATCCGAATTGACAACAAACTATTTAAACCCAGTTGCAGGGTTCCCTTTCAATAACCGGCCGTGAAAATCGTTCTCCCCAGGAAAAATTGGTTTGAACGCAATATTGTTTAAGAGGAGGGAATGTTGTAGGATAGCTTTATTTGATCCCCTAATGATTTGAAGTTTTAAATTTGTAAGGAATTATATGAATAAAAAAATGTTTTTGTATTTTGGGTGTTTTGTATTAAAATACAAACATAAGAAGTTAGAGGAAAAAAAAAAATCAGCATTTTTTTT